>NJDD01003696.1:9553-71736 GCA_002245505.1 Calephelis nemesis | reverse complement strand
TGCCTGCCCCCGTCGGGAATCGAACCCGAGCCTCGCGTGTGGTCGATGTAGTTAAGCGTGTACGTTAGCCACTCGACCAACGAGGCGGTCCATATTTATTGTTTATATTTTTTACGGCGGATTATATTGTTTGTATTTGCACCATTGTATATCACTTAAGTTTTATTTAACTTTTGGTAGTTGTTTTCAGTAAACTTATGCGTTTGGTGAACGATAAATTTAGTAATTTATTATATTCTTCGATTATTAGAAACGTTACATTTTTTGTGAAATGTATTAAAAGACAGGTTTCTACACAAAAGTGAAAATTTATCTCATAGAGCATCTTTCAAAAAGACATTTTAAAATTTGCTTTGTTTCTTAAGAAACTTGCAGCTTTTTTTAAATGTTTATTATCTGAATATTCATACAAACCTGATTGATTCCATTAAATGAAGAAATTTTGACACTGTCTTTGTGGTCTTTCTGGATCTCCTTGCCGATAGGATGCAGGGACTAGCAAATGCTAAATGCCTAATTACAAAAAACACCTATGGTGTTTATAGGCCGAGATATCGTAAAAACTTTTTGCCAGCCTCATTATTTTTTAAGTGTTATTTATGGTTTTAGTGTATTAGAAGCCAGCTCAAGCCTCATCTTCGAATTCTCGTGCATGGAGCTGCTGGAGCATTGGGGCAGGCTATTATATCCATAGCTTTAGCACACAACTGTGAAGTGTTTGCTACAGTATCAAATATAAATAAGAAACGTTTCTTAAAGAGACTGTTCCCAGAGTTGAAAGGTTAGTATTTCAAACCTATGCAAACTTACAATGCAAATTTAAATGATAGAAAATAATTAGGTAACATTTTAAGCATTTTCATGTTATCTGTCTGGCTCTTTAAATACCATAGTTGCGATTTACGTCACATTTTTTCTTGATGAAATTTGGTTGGTACATACTATGTATACAGTGCTTGTTTACCCATCAGATTAAGGAATGTTTGACGTTTGAAAGTGACTTGCTTATTTCAGTATAATAAAATTTGTTTCTTAACATTCTAATTCTACAAAACTGTCTAAATGGAAGAAGAGAGTTTATAGTGCTAACATGACTTGATGATCTTCATTAAATATATTTATGAAATTATTAATTGAAACATTATTATATTAATGTCTTAATTACAGATGACCATATCGGTAATTCTAGAGACTTTAGTTTTTATGACATGATTGTAACAGCTACAAAAGGAAAACGTTGTGACATTGTAATAACTTCCTCCAGTCCGGAACTAAGAAACGTAAGTCTTTAAATTATAAGAACTTAGTTGTTTAATGTTTAATTTTGAGTTCCTTTTAAAATATCCTGTTCACTATCCTCCTTTTCTTCGTTTCTTGTTCCTTTCCTTTTATTATACATTATTACCTGTTACTATTGAATAATGTACCTAATTGCGCTATCAATCAAGCAAATAGTTTTACAAATAAAATGGTTACTAGCTCAAATTGCGACTACCTGCCTACCTACAAAAACCTAACGAAATAAAGCAAGAATACGAATAACACTTTTTTGTGGCTTTAACATTAAAATGGTGGCACGTCTGTCATTTAAATAAACAACGGTTCTTTCTTTATTTGAGTCTTAAGTTATGATGTGACCAATGGAAATATTAACACACATATATATTATGAACGTTATATTCAAGTAATAAAAACGCGAATAAAGCAAAAAAATATTGCACGTCAAAATTAAACATCCAACTCATAAAATGAAATTAATAACTCTGTATCATGACTGTTATTTTTACCAAGTTAACGCGTTTTAGCAAAAGGACTAAATAAGCACAGTAAAACTGAAAAAACCGACTCCAACTATTTCATTGACGTCGCGAGTCGATACTTTTTTTTCAGAAAGGTAGCTCATGATTCCGAGGTGATCCCACATTACTGACAAGTAGTTTTTGAGTTATAGTTAATAGTGTACCTATACGTTTTTCACTTTTCTTGGAGAACTCATCATTGATCGAAAAACCACTCTTACTCAAATATCACTAGTCATTCCACAATAAAACTAATAGAATAAAATAGAATAACTCTTGATTGTGCACCGAAATACACAAAAAATAAATACATTAAAAGAAAATTAAAAAACTAAGTGATACACAAAGGCGACCTTATCGCCAAAAACAGCGATCTCTTCCAGGCAACCATATGTTATGGAGACATAATAAAATAAATTTTGCACCATGGTGCTCTTAGTACACAAAAAAGAAATACATCACATGCAATATCAATTGGAATATAATTATTTCAAAACAAAAGGTAAAAAAAGGAATAAACAGAATTACTTTAATCGAGTCCAACCATATTTTTAAACGTATTTAAACGGGGCTTTCCTGACTTCTACTGGGAGCGAGTTTCAAAGATTTACTGATGGCCAAAAACTTAAAAATTATGGTTTTTCGTTGTAAAAAAAAGGATTCATCAAAATCGGTTGGCTATCAGCCGAGTAATAATGTAATAAACATACAAAAAACAAAAAAGGTAGATTTAAGAGCCTCCTCCTATTTTGGCATCGGTTAAAAAGAGATGACGTGTGTGAACATGTTCACAGTATATCATCATTACCATCATCAATCATCAACACAATATTGTTGTGGTCAATCATACAGAGCCCTTATTATGAGTTTTCCTCGCTAAACTATACTATTATTATTCGGAACAAAAGATCTATAGATTTCGAATTGATGTAGATTATATTAGATAATTTACCGAACACAGTCTACATCAACTCAAGGTTAAGGCTGTAATCTCAAAGCTTATGCTTATTTTTATAAGAATAGGTTAGGATAACCTGCACTTAAATTTTCTCTAAGAGCACGAGGAACTATCACTTTTTATACATCTCCAAAAAAGTCGAAGGTGGTATATTTTCAGGGTAACTTACTAAAAGCAAAGTGGCAGAATATTTTAGTACGCATACGTATCATTGTAAAAACTTTTTTAAAACTATTGTCTAAAAAAATTTTTGATGTTATTTAATTATCCTTTAAAAAATTGTGAATAATGAAACTATCGGAAATTTCTCTAATTTTGATTTCATGGGATATAGCTATTTTATTAATTAGATAATATTATTTTAGAGTTCTTTTGACTGCTGCGGAACAAAAGGGATAATATTTGACACATCGATATTGCACAACCGCGAAGACTACAAGTTTGGCATGTACATCCTTACCTTGGAGAGATCGTATGTTCCAATTGACTTATCGTCTATATTTAAACCAGAATATGCTCACGATATGAAGGTAAGATTGCTGTGTGTCTAGTTATGTAATTCATCAACAGTTTTTCTAGAGATAAAAAACCCAATTGTAGCAAATGTAGGCGAATAATCAAGCTATGTAAATAAAATACGTATGACCTTAGAAAAAGTGTTATTAGTTTGTTTTGTACGAAAGTGCGTCTTCTGTACGTCCGTTTATTTACTGGAATGCGTACCGCTTTACGTTGGCAACTTAATCATATGAAGAACTTTGAAGATGGTATTTTGTATCGTTGCAACATTTTAAAAAAATATATATCTGACACCGTATGCCGTACGGTGTGCGTTGTGATCACTAGATCAAAACCTAGAGTGGCATCGGTTGGTGATGTGTTTTTCATGTGATCCACTCATGTGTTTTTCATTATGTTAGTGGCAAGATGATTTAATGTGCTGGCAAGAAATCTCTGAATCTATCGTCTATGTGGTTTAGCAGTCCGACATCAGACATAATTTTTTAGGTCACGAGCTTGATCCCAAAAATTATAGGCAATTAGTATTTTCAACTTTTTAATAACGATAATGACGCCGGGAGTTGACATAAGGCTTGCCATTTATCACATCGTGAAACTTATTGTCTTCGACTAGTTGTGGGTACCCTGGTTGTGCCTACCGTTTCGGGTATTTAAGCATGATTAAAAAATTGTTTACTTAGAGGTTATGCTTTTCGTTGTTCAAAATTATTTGGAATGATTTTATGCTTCAGAAGACATTTATTTTTCTAGTTAACTGTTTGTTTAGTTTTATATTATTATTTATAGCATGTAGATAAATCAACAATTTGTTAATTAAACATTTTGAACTGTATGCTATTCTTGAACAGTCTCTAGAGATATCAATATATCGTTTTTTAAATTAATCAAGTGTTTTACACTATCATGTAGTGAGAGTAGTCCAACGCATAATTTCGTTACTTAGATAGACTGATCGTCATTCTCGTTTGATTGCTGTAGTTGATTTCTTTTCTATCAGAAATAATCGATACATTATACAACATTTATTAACTGCTCTTCAATAGCTGTAAGTATCCAAATTGAAATACTGATCTCGCGGAGTAAATCACTATATTTCTTTTATTTACTACTTGAATCACAATTAGTGCAACACTTTCTTTTCAGCATGGTTGTTTTTCTTTTATAAGATACTTATGAAATAATTATATCTCGAAACAGAAGATGATTATTTATGTTTTTTATTTATACCTGTGTCCATGCCCCGTATGTTAAATAGCTTGAATTTTGATTGGACTCGATTTACAGCGTATCCAAGTGTTGTTAAGCGAGGGTATAGCCCGAGGGTACGTGCGTCCACTGTCACGTGTGGTGTTGGAGCCCCGCGAAGTGTCGCGTGCGTTCCGGCTGGTCGGTTCCAGTGAAAACCGTGGACGGGTCTTGATAGACCTGAATCACGACACCGATCGTATTAGAACACAGTATGTACATATTATTACATAGAATCTTCTATACTTCACATTTGAAAAATTACTATCTGACCCCACTATCCTTCTTTCGACTGACACTAAAGTTGAATAATAATTTATTTCTCGTGCAATCTTCAACCCCAACTACGGAAGGGTAACTATTTTTTTTATATTAGCATGGCTGTAGGTGTGAAGGTGATATTTGGCACATGACACGTTACTCTCTGTTTCCATCTGCAAGGACCTTGGAGTGATGATATGTGTGTTATTCCGGCCAATTCCAGGTTTTTAACCTATAAAAGTAAAGTTAAAAGTTAGACCTAAGCGCATCATGTCTGTAGTTACTAAGCTAGAAAAAAAAAGTTTGTCTGTTTGTTTGCTACTCCTCTCGCTCATCAAAATCAAAACTGGTGAACCGAATTTCATGAAATTTGGTACTCACATAGAGGTTAACTTGGATTACAACATAGGATAGGTAGTTTTTATCCCGAAACAATGTTCTTGTGGGACACGTGGACAACAGCTAGTAACCTATAACTTTTCTCGGAACATGGAGCACCAACCTACCAAATTCCGTTACGATCGCTTTAGTTACTTTAATTAATTTTTTTTCAGGTTATTGTGTACTCCTCAATCATTGCAGGTGTTGTTTTCGGATGATGAGACATTTGGAGTTAAACTGGCTGAAAAGTTAATAGCTCAGGGCGCGAGAAACCTTGTCTTACACTTGCCTAAACAATCAAACCTGCTGATATTTAAATTGAAGTAATGTATCTCATATTTCTATTAGAATCGACATATATTATGATTTTGAATTATATTACAAAAACTGCTTAAGTAGATTATTATATGTACGAGTAAGATGAGGAATGTGAAATTAAATGTTTTCAGATTATGGCAAGAAAAAGGAATTACAATAAAAACATTTTCGTGTAAAACAAACGAAATCGATGTTATAAACATACTTAAAGGTCAATTATATAGACCCATTGAAAGTATTCTTGTAGCAACGATGCAATGCGAAAATACTGACGCTCAGGACACATTGAAAGCTTATTCTGCTGCAATACAACATTTGAATCTTACACCAAAGTAAGTACTCTTTTTGTCCATATTTTTTTAAGTAAAGGATGTGAAGGATGGAAAAGGTCAAGAATAAGAAAAAAATGAAGAAGGTCAAGAAGGAAAGATGAAAAAGGTCAAGAAGCAAGATATCAAAATTTTAGGGTATTGGTTTCTAAATATAAAACAATCAAAGTGCTTAGGAATTATTTTTATTTAACTTTAGATTGGAACTTTCCACAAATGTCAACTGATCCCGAAAGCAAAACTAAGTTTGCAATACAAACAAGTACTCGTATGTTGTTAATATAATTATCATAGATCCCACGTTAAAATATTGAGGCGAATAAAAAGGCAGTTTAGTAGGAGTGGGTTAGAAAAGATATTCCGGTATTTTTGGGTGTCAGTTTTTTTTTTTTATTGGAGGTGTTTAACGATGAAACGAGGTATCTCTCATATGACGCGCTTGGAAAGTCTTAGATTGTGAGCTGTTTTTATTATTATTATATTTATTTCACACTGCAAAAGATTAAATTCACTTCAAGGAACAGTATTTCCATTGAATTACAATTTGTACATGTTGTTTTTAGCTTAATATAGCTACATCTTTGACTACAACATCATTTTCTATCTGATAAATTAAATGTCATAATACTAAGCTATATATACGCTATCTCCTATAAAAAAGAGTTAAACTCAATAATGAAATAACAATTTTAGATACTTCGCTGTTATCAACATCAACGACACTGCTGAAGACCTATCGACTGTCCCAATCACAACAGAAGGAGGTTATGCTTCCATAACTCTACAGGTAGAGTTACTATAGGCAGTTAATACAGTACGTTTTACTTGCACACATTTTTATCGTTAGGCTTAAATTTATTAATTTCGAAGGCAAATAAGCAGATAGGTTTCCTGATGGTAAAAAAATATACACTGTCTATGACAACAAAGGTAGAAACAATGCATTTCCCTGAGACTTTTAGTGAAAAAGTTTAACGACTACCTTAGTTTCCAGAGTTACGATTATCCAGCATTGTTGTTTTATAAGCTACTCAAAAAGGAGGAGATTGTCAATTGGACTGTTTGTTTTATATGTGTGTTTAATACACGATTACTCGGCTAAAAGCAAATTTTGATTATTTTCTTTTGGGAAGGTAGCTTATAAGTTCCATAACTATAGTTCCAGTGCCATTGAAGTAAATGTGCGTTATTAAGATAACTCAAATACCTCGTGTCGGATATTGATATAAATTGTATGCGTCCTTAACGGGATCGCTAGCTACCTTCCGAATAAAGAATTATCAAAAAGTTTTATTGAAGTTTTACTGTGCCTAAATATTTTTTTCTAGTATGGCCTGTATTATCTGTATATTTTAAATTATTAATCATCAAGTGCATTAAGTATTCACTTGCTGTGGAGCATAAAATATTTTACTTTGTGGTTGGATCAATTTGTATATTTTTATTTATAGTTTATTTATTAGAAAGTGTACAAAATTCGTTTTTTTTGTTTGCAGATTAATGGAAAAACATCGACGAAAGCAATTTCCATAAATAGTGCCTTAGATTCGTTGGATAGAGCACTTTGCTCTCGACAACCAGTGGTTGTAGGATATGTCAAAACAACAACGCGTGAGTCGTTGCTAAAGCAACTGGCGACTGTTGCTGGTAAGGCTTTATGAAAATCATGATCCCTTTTTTATTGCCACTATCATTATTTCAACTGACGCTATATCACAATCGTACATAATATCTTCATTTACTTTTTTATCAACCATACATCTGCGACTTTTACAAACCTTCATATGCAAGTATGTATATATTATGGATTGTGATCAAATTTATAGGAAAACTCTTCTGAATCCTACCTTTCCAAAAAAACATTAAAATCTATTCGTTATCGGACTTATAATGACGTAACAAATATACAGTCTAACTAATTACCTTCTCCTTTTTGAAGTCGGTTCAAATAAAGAAGAATATATAAGTTAAAGGAGATAGATTTCTTGGCTGTGAGCAATAAATACATGCCGCGTATAAGCATGTAAGGTGCTAATAAAATTTAATTCATTTCGAAACTAAGGCAGGAACCCTTAGATATTTCAGCAAAATGTGATAAAGGAGATATCAGCATCTCATATCATCAGATATTCATCTCATACCGATGCTAATAATGAAACGTCAGTGATGTTAGAAATTTCCAATACATTGAATACGGCTGTATCAATTTTGCCGGTGCATTGATGTATTTTGAAATTTTGAATTATACGCTATAGGCACCGCGCTTATTTTGTTCAGCCTCATCTCTATTTTGTTATCAATTTGACATAAACTATTGCAAATAAGTATAATTTTAAAAGTATAATAGTACCTTTATAGTAGTAATAGTACTTAATTGTGTCTATTTAAACCCAATACATACTAAATATTGCCTACTTTTAGTATTGATAACGGTATCGATGATTCAATGTTTGTAAATATTGGTTTTATTAATATTTGGCTATTACTGATCGATTGGCTAAAGTGTTGTTAAATGCATCTCTAGTCTGATAAAAAAAAATTATCTTCACCCCAATATCGCCGAAGAGGTAGGCAGAGGCACAACCAGGGCACCCACGTCTAGCCGAAGACACTAAGTCCCACAATGTTATAGGTGGCAAGCCTATCGCCAACCGGGCACATTTCCAATTTCGACCAACATTTTTTTTATTAGAAAATTGGAAAAAAACAATTTTATTTTTGTTGTCCGACCCCAACACCCAACCGCTAGACCACAGAGTCTGATCAAATAATCAAATAAAGCTAGTCTTGATATCAAGTGTTTTTTTCTTTTTCAGACATTTCTTTACCAAGTGACGCTGCCTCAAACACCACTTTAACACAGCTTAGTATGGATTTGTCAAAGACCGCAGCAATAAATACTTACTTACGTAATGTTCATAGTTTATACGTTCCTGAAGATCGAATTCCTTCACTATCAATACAAGAGTACGTTTATTGTTTTATTTACTATACAACCCCTTTCATTATTTTTAGGCAAATAGTTCTAATTTTTTTAAATTATTGAATAATTCTTTAAACTTTCACAAATTTTATCAGCTAGGTACATAAAATGTTCCACAAAAAAATCTTTAAATTCGTCCTAATATGATATGCAATAAACTTTAATGAACAGTATAAAATGTTGGATACCTTAGCTCACTTGTTTATAGAAACTAAAAATTAACATAATTTCATTTTCAGAATAAACGATTTAGAAAAGTACGTATCAAGTGAAGAAATTAAAGATACAAAGGGACTTACAACTTTCTACTCTTATGTAAATCCTGATGAATTGGTGGCAACAACTGAAATGATGTTCTTACCAACACTCATTAATAGTTCTGCTATTGTAAGTATAACGCCGACAGTGCAGCGACCCTATCAAGGGCATGAAATTCAACCACATTTAAGGTTAAAGTCAAACGTGCATAGCTTTGTGAGTTGCGTAAAATCTTTAAAAAGTATACTAAAGGCCTCTTTACTAGTACTTGTGGTCACCGATTGGTCGACCACACCATCAAATATTCGACCATCGGTCTACCATATTAAATTTTAATACCTTGCTGATAAGAACGCAATCCTCATTCCTCAAGACTTACTTTACTTTGTTTCCAAACTGTATGATTATAGTTTGTGCGGCATCTGTGATCTTTTATCGTAATCATCAATATATGTGTGTGTCAAATGCATGGTAGTACGTGAAATATTTTATTTTTTGAATTAATGCACTTTATAAACATTACCATTAAAAATATTAGCGTTCTGCACTTCTCCTACACGTAAGTAGGGTTGCTGAGGATTCCTCTTCCGCTTCCTCATAATGCGGAAGCTAAGCAATATTTTGAGTTCCTCAACCGTTACCGCATCCTCATAAACAAAAATAAAAAAATCCTCTTCCACTATTGCTTCCTCAAAATTTAAGAAGAATTTATGAGGAATTTTACTACGTATGCACTGCAAAAGATTGTATTTTCAATATTAGCCGAAATGCTAGCCTTTGAGTCACATTACATAGACGATGAAATTGATAGTATACCAATAGAAAATAGATGCGTACTAAAGTTACTATTGAATAATTGGATTAATAATTAGATTTATACTATACATGAAGACACCCTTCTATGGTGGAAAAATAATCCGAAATATTCGGAGCTGTACGGCAATACCTATCTTCTCCTCCATCAAGTGTACCCAGCGAACGACTATTTAGCAATGCTGGATTGATTGATATTCGACTTAAGTGATTAATAAAGAAATAAAGGCTCCATTTTTATTTTCATTTTAATTTGAAAACATAATGTACAAACAATCACAATGTGAAGTTATCTTTAAATTAATTTCACAGTTTTACTTAAATATTTAGTTTAATCATTAACATTAGATACCTAAATATACAACAAATCTTTTAAATTAGGGCGCTAATCACTTTTAATAACTGAAGGAATGATATTCCAAAACTGTTCCTCTCCTGCGAGTTGAAAACTTTATAAATGCGTTGGTTTGCGAACATGTTTAGATATCATATGTTTGCCATTGCATAACTGTTAAGATTCAAAACAGGTAGCAATTAAATTTTACACGTTGGTTATTTAAAACCTAGAAAAACACAGCAACAACAGAACAGGGAAAAAAGTGACCGAAGCTGTAACATTTAATTTACATTACAGCGTGACGATGAATTTGATGTAAATCAAACTTATTTGTGCATTGTGCCGGGACTCGAAGGGCTGCATTCAAGGTTCCTACAACTGTCAGAGCGGTTAAAGGTGTTCGCACTGGTGCTGCAGCCAGGTCCCAACAATCCTCACGAAACTATACGGGAGATGGCACAATGATACACCAACACACTTCTGAATAAAACTAAACTTAAGAATAAATTCTATTTGCTTGGCTACGAGTGTGGAGTTTTGATAGCTTTGGAAATGGCAGCCATATTGGAAGGGCATGGTAATTTTTTTTTTACTGTTAGCGTGACAACGTATACTAAATGATTTACTGATAGTAAAAAAGCCTAGTTAGCACTAGGCTACAAAAAAATCTTTAGGAGATTTATAGACAATAGTAATTGCACCTATTCCCAAAAAGTTAACAAAGTATCTGTGATACTCCTGATGTCGCGTGAAATCGTGGAAAATGATGATCTTTTACTTTCGTACAAAGAAAGAAAATTATTTATTTGCGGAATATGTGTAAAAAAGATGTTACAAAAATATTTAAGTATATCAACATATTCTACCATATTTTGGTGCGCAAATATTTTAATATTTATAAAAAAACATTATTCAATTACATAAACTATTACTTTAATTATTTAAATTTAAAACTGGTTCAATTATTTATTACCAAACATTTTAAAACCATAATTAAATTAAACCCTGTCTACCGTAAAACTACCCAACCCATTCATCATCATATATGACCCAGATACCCATTTATCATCTTTTCCGTAAAAAAATGTAAAAATATACAAAACATGTTATTACATAATTAATTGTTTGAAAGAGCAGTTCATAAAATTCAAATTCAAAAACATACCATAACATGTACCTACGTACGTGTATGTTTTTGAATATTTTTTTTTATTATTTTATATATGCATAACAATATTACATTATTATTATTGTATTCTCGAATTTTTAAGATAATTATCTACATTAAGTAATTTACAATGAAGCTGGTGTTTTCAATGACTTTTGTATATTTGTATGACCGATGTTTAATCTTTTAAAAGTGTATATTTTGTAGTCTTTTATTTGTATTTGTTGTATAATATGACTTTTCGAATGACGGAATTTGTTTTTAATGGTATTGAAAAAAAATGATATTTGTTAAGACTGAAATGAAAAAAAAAGAACATGAAAATCAGTGTTAAAGCATTATGCTTTAACAATAATATATACTGAGTGTTTCTCCCATTAGCAACACAGCGCTGCACAATGCGTTTATAATATTTTCGTATATGTTTAATTGTTGTTCCTTGTATTATTCCATAGTATTTTTATCTACATTTTTTTTCACTGTAATGTGTGTAATGAATGTGTGGGTTAGTAAATGTTTTCTTTCTTTTTCTTTAAAATTACGTTTTTTTCAGGTCTTACGGGAGTAGTATATTGTCTTGGTGGCTCGCCTGATGTCATTCAAGCTGCTCTCAAAGAGAAATTATCAGAGTATAATACAGAAGCTGAGTTGCAAGAGGCGGTGGTCAAACACATATACTCGTTAATGACAGATGTTGACAACAAGCAATTAGATGCTGCTTTACAAAGTGCAAATACTTGGGAAGATCGATTTAACGCATGTGTGCAAATGGTGCATGGACGATTACCATGTTCTAATCAATATGCTAAGGAAATAATTCAAGCAGCTTATGTGAGGATCTTGCAAATGCGTCAACATCGCTCGGAGCCTCGTCAACTTCGGTCTTTACTGGTATCACTAACACCGCGTTATTCCTTTGACACAAAAGCACTGTCTTCGTCGTTCAGTCAGTTCTCTCAACAGCCTATCATTTCGTATGAGTTAGAAACACCACTTGCTTACAGTGCTCAAGATCTTAGATGTGCGTCTATCATAAATCGCCATCTTGACAGTGACGTCATAGAATCATATAACAAACGAAACCACTGTGAGACATACCTTTTGAACGCTAATAACTTTATGAGTGTAGATATTTCGGATGCTGATGTTGACTAACTTTAAAAAAAAGAAAAAATTACACTTTCTAAATGTTTATTTTTTTAAGTTCAAAAATACTGTAACGATTTAAAAAAATATATTGTTATAAAGCACGCATGCAGTACGTTAATAGTAAATAAATAACAAAGGCTTAAATAAATAATAAAGTAAATAAGTAATAAAGGCTTTTAATTTGATAAACTCTTCGTGAAGTATCCATTGCTGTGCATGTTGAATCAATGATGCCTAAAGATGCATTTTTTTTATTCCTGACTATTGGTATTATACAAATTTAGATTTAATTTCGTTTCGCCGGATTGTCATAGCGCGTGGCTGTGATTCTGATCCGGTTGTATTCAGAAGGTTTCAAACACACTTTTTAATAAAGGTGATCTTGGGGGAAACGTTTTTTCCATCTTTCGATTATTTTTAAATTTGGATTTTTAAAATTATTATTGCATCCATATGGATGCAAACCAATCTTTAAAACAAATGTTCCCAACCATCTAGAACCATGTCGATGATCACAAGTACCTATAATGCGTATTATTAAAGTGTTTCAAATCTGAATATGTGTATGGCATGGTTTTTGTAATTTGCTAATGTATAATAAATTCAATTGTTATTTCATATTTAGGTTTTATTTTCAATTATCCATTTTTATTTTATTTTAAAAGAAGTGTTTTTAATTTTCGTAGCTTAAAGTTTATAAATATTACCTATCTACTTTTTAACGGAAAACAAGGCAAACGAGGTTTACCTCAAGGTAAGTGATCGGTGAAACTTCTTAGGAACCACTTTGCCTGATTAATCGTAATTTCATGAGATCTCAGGTTTGATTTCCTGGTTGGGCAACAACGAAAATATGTTTTTTTTTATTTTCTGATAAAAAACTGTTTCACGCCCATATCCCCGAATAAGTAGGCAGAGGCACAACCAGGACACTCACGATTAGCCGAATACACTAAGTCCCACAACGTGATAATCAATCCCACAAGCCTATCGCCAAAAGGGCACATATCCGATCCCGAGCAACATTTTTTGAAGTGAAAACTTCTTTAGGCGCGTTGATCGTTTTGGTAGAGGGTAAAATCCTCGGTTCGCGTTACCGACATGCTAATAATAATAGAATATCTATAGCTATGGAGCGCCAGACTAGCGCACGCGCAGTAGCCTGTGTACACGTATACACTAGTACATCGACTATTTCTAACTGTATTATGTGCGCGTTGGACGCTTTTATAAATTTCATATAATTTTTGCATATAGTTTTAATTATGTACTCTCAAGTTAATAGTTCCGTTTTCACTTCTATCGGCAGTCCCACAACTGCTACTGTTTTTTTATTATAAAATTGGAAAAACCAAATTTTGTTTTTATTGTCCGACTCGGGAATCGAATCCGGGACAGTCAAGTCTAACACCTGGACCACAGAGGCGACGTAATACAAAAAACGATTTTTATCTTAACTCTTAATTGAAGGGTTGAGTTCGAGAATGGTTTAACTGATTTTTTTTCAAAAATTAGTTACATATTGGTATCGTTGGATTCAGAAAGAAATAATCTATCTAATGCTCTTTTCAAAATAACAAGAATCGCGTTATATATCGAGATATTCAGTCTAAAAACGGTTTAACTGACACCGATATCGAGATCGCTAGTACAAAAAAGATTGAATGTTAATTAAACCTACATAAAATATCACAATTATCTCAGTTCAAATATAAAAATGGATTATGTCGCCAAAAACTCTTTTAACTTCTAACAAGCGCCATTTAAAATCTTGTCAAATTCTTGTTATATTGGTGTAAAGTAATTTAAATCATTATTGCATCAACTTGCTAAAAACAAAACTGATTTCTACTTGTTTTAAACGATAATAAACCCTTTTTGCACTTAACTGTGACACCTGAACTGCCGCGCGCGCCAAAATGACCCGCGTCTTTTTATGGAAAATTGTTAATTCAGTTTTAGGTCTTTTTGAACATTGGAAAATGTTCAAAAAGACCTAAAACTGATCAACAGAACTAAAAACACTTTGGGCCATAAAGTAGAGTTTAGGGACGAAGTAAAATGGATCAAAATGGATACTTTTGGAAGTTACATGTACAAAAAGTGTTATGATCCAAATACCCCGTTTTTACTAGTCGACATATCAAGAAAAGGAACTACTATAAAACCAGAAACCGTAGAAATACAAAGATTAACGGGTTTGCGAGGCGAAGTCTCTGAAGAAAAAAAAAGTGATATTAGGAAACAACTTGCGTTCATTCCTATTGAAAAAAGATATTTCTATGAAAGAATATTAAATAATTAACCATTCACAAAACAAATTATTTTACCTTTTAATTTTATATATTTCAATAATAAATACCTGTTTATACATTTTTTGTGTTATTATTACGAGTAGGTAATACTAATATAGGTTAATTTGAAATAGTGACATTACCAGTATAAAAAAGTATTTAAAGTTCAATAATAACAATAATAATGATAACTGGTACGTTAATTTATTCAAATAACAAGGATATTTTAGCCGATAAACCGTTATTGCACTTACCGATATGCATTAACGTTAGTAGTATAAGTTGGTTTAAGTGAAAAAATATATTTTTACAATACAACACAATATAAAATGCTATTTATTTTACACTATTATGTAAAATGGCTATTTCTCATTTATTTTTAAATTAATTTATAGTTATTGGGGCTACATTGATTAGTAGAATTGAAAATAGTGCTCCCAATGTTTAACATGTATTTGCGTCAAATCACGTATTTGTTAGTTAAACCATTCTCAAACTAAACCCTTGAATTATTTTCTTATACAAAAAGCAACGTAGCCCGGAATAGACGAGCGCCTAGTTGGCGACAGGCTTACCACCTATCACATTTCTGGACTCAGTATCTTCAGCCAGTCGTGGGTGCTCTGGTTGTGTTTCTGATTAAGGTGATAAACTTTCCCAGTATTAGTCCAGACTCCTTTGCAGAGTAGACCATCTGTCTTACTTCCAGGCAGCTCATAAAAGACGAGCATAGGCTTACCATCACTAACACCGTGACATCTGACTAGATGGTAGAGTTTCACAGCGACTTACCTGGCTTGGTACCACCGCCTCAGCTATTCAAGCCGCCATAACGTCAGTGCTTGCCGTTGACGTGTTGCGATTCAGAACATAAGGTAACTTCCTAACACCCCGGCGTTAGGTTTGCAACGCACCATTACCACCTTTGGTGTCCGTCTGCTTATTCACATTCTAATATCATAACGTATTTTTCTCTATGTTGATCCAGGACCTCTGATAAAATAGATAATTAGCCTCTTTGCCAGACAGCTAGTAAGATACGAGTAACCAGGTTAACCAGGTGATTAGCAACTACATCACTGGTGGCAGAGTACTGAGAGAGAGTACTGTGCAGAACCTTGCTTTGGAAGAGATCCATCGCCTTAAGGGGCCATATACGCTAAAATACATCAGCAGTTTACTGTTTTTTCATACAAATGGATCTTGGTGACAAAAATTAACAAGATTAACATGAATATGCTTTACTAGACTAGTGTTTCCAAAACACGATTCATTTCACTTTGCTCGATAGAAGAAAATGTTTACTTTAAATATGAAAATATCGATACCAGATTTAACGTAAACATAGATAAATACATACCTAAAAGATAAATGTTTCTGTGTGTAATTTTATAGTGTCAAAAATAGTGATTTGTCGCTTAAGACGTTTACTTTAGAGCGCAGTATTTCATAGTAATCATGGAACGGGGGAGCGCGGTGATTGACTCTTCTGGCTGACTAAGTATGGGGCCTTAAGTAGTCCAATATATTGGATTGAGAATGTCGCCACATCATTTTTCCTCACCTACCGCTGTTTACTCTCCATTCGTCTAACGAATTTTCGATCAAGTCACGTAAAAGTTTTTACCCATTCCAAAAAAAGTTTGCAACACCGCAAAAAAGTTTTCACTTCACAAAATTCAACATTTCGAGATTTGGTACAATTTTTCCCCGTGTTGGTCCGGGCTCCTTTGCAGAATAGACCACCTGCCTTCCTGCCGGACAGCTCGTAAAAGGCGAGCATAGTCTTACAGTCACTAACACCGTGACATTTGACTAGGTGGTAGAGTTTCGCTGCAACTCACCCGGATTGGTACCACCGCCTCACCTATTCCTGCCGCCATAACGTCATGACGTGTTCCGATTCGGAGGGTGAGGTAGCCGGTAACTTACTTTTGCTAGAGGCCTAACATCCCGCCCTTAGGTTGGCAACGCACTATTACCACCTTTGGTGTCTCTAGGCGGCGTGATTTTTTACCATCAGGAAATCCGTCTGCTTATTTGCCTTCCAGTATCATAAAAAAGCTTTATGGTTCACAGGCAGTATATTTCTTGCCCCCATGACATATACCACTATGCTTACCGTAAACGTACTCTGGTAACAATACTGTATAGATAAGAGCGTCTCTAATGTGACATTTATTCTCATTGGAAATCGTACCTGAAAAATAGCGATAGCAATAATAGTAATGAATGCAGCTTTGGGAATTTAACTTTTGGTGGTCACACTTCAAAAACTGGCAGCAGATTGAGGTTTCACGAAATATCGGTTTAGTTCAATGCATAAAGCTTAATTACTATTAGAGTTTACACTCCTAACCAAGATTTGACGGAGAATCTTTTTTTTTTCCTTTATTTAATGAGGTTTTGTCCTAGTGGACATGTCACCTCAATAATGCAACTATAATTTAACACAAAAAAATAATCAAAATAAAAAAAAAAACTTAAAATCTTCTTATCTTAGCCATACTATAGAGCTCAATGGGAAAATCAAACAATGGGAACAGAATCTCAAAAATCAGACAATGGGAACGCCAAAAGGCGGTTACAGATACCTACATCTAGCTTATTTAAAGATAGTGTTATCCTCCGAGATTCACTACGTACACATTCCATTAGGATGTGATGGACATCTTCAACGACATCACACTCTGACGGAGAATCTTTAATTTTGACTTTGTTAAATGACATCAAAAAAACTCTCTGAAAGAGAGGTCAGTACGGTAGCGTGAGTCAACAGTATTTGCAAATGACATAAGGTCGTTGTTAGGAGTGTAAACTCCAGTATTATAATTATACTGGTCCGGGTTTCTTTGCAGAATAGACCATCTGCCTTCCTGCGAGACAGCTCGTAAAAGGCAAGCATAGGCTTACCGTCACCAACACCGTGACATCTGACTAGGTTAGAGTTTCGCAGCAACTCATCCATATTGGTACCACCGCTTTACCTATTCCTGCCGCCATTACGTCATGACGTGTTCCGGTTTGGAGGGTAAGGTAGCCGGTAAACTTACTTTTGCTAGAGGCCTAACATCCCGCCCTTAGGTTGGCAACGCACTATTACCACCTTTGGTGTCTCTAGGCGGCGTGATTTTTTACCATCAGGAAATCCGTCTGCTTGTTTGCCTTCCAGTATCATAAAAAAGCTTTATGGTTCACAGGCAGTATATTTCTTGCCCCCATGACATATACCACTATGCTTCACCACAATTGAGCGAAAAAAGCCTTCAGATTATTCAGTTTTTTTTGGAAGTACATAAATAATATATTCATTTTTTTTGGAAGTACCTAACTTTAGGCTGTATTTAATATGATGAAGGACTAGTTAAGCAATCCGGCTCAGGCATGCAAAGTCAAGTCAAGTTGCCATGCAGTATGCCTGTCTTTGACTACGGTTGCCTAGGCTCTGTGGCTGCGATTTTAGGACGATTATGGAAGTCAACAGACCTCCACCTACCCTCTGGACCGGAAAATGAGAGTTTCATTATGACGGCAGGAATAGGCAAGACGATGGATATTTATTTATTTATTTATTTAAACTTTATTGTACACAAATAAAAATTGTGAGTACAAAAGGCGAACTTAATGCTAAATGCATTCTCTCCCAGTCAACCTTTGGGCTAACAGAGATCAAGTATGTAGGTACCGAATAAACAAAACAGAATAATACAAATAAATTTGAATTTTAATGTACATATAAATAAAATAGTTCAGTAATACATACTACATAGCATATTATATAAATTAAGAATAGAATAATTATAGATACAATGCATAAACATAAATAATATAAATAAAGTAGACAGCAAACAAAACAAGATTTCTGACCATACATAATAATATATCAATATAAACATATATATAATACAATAAGGTCTGATGAAACAAGCATGCAATAGTACAGCACTAAATGCAGTTTTCAAATAGATATTCATACGTTTTCTTTTTGTTCAAATTGTTCAATCACAAATTCAATTCAATTCAATTCAATAGAATCTTATTACTCACCTGCCTAATCGATACAGGAAGCTTATTTCATAATCTGGACGAATTTAAAAGAAAAGAATTACACTCTTGGTAGTGTTGGTTGGTTCGCACGGGTTGTACTAGCAATTTCTTATAATTGTAAAGGTGATTTCTTCCACTAAAGCGTTAATGCTCGCTATTGTTGCATTCTGTGCTAGAAGTTAGGGTGTCCGGTACTTTCATACGAAAAATAAGATATCACCGTGTAGAAACATCTAAGGTGTCTGAGAAAGTACTTTATGTTATAAGAGTAAGTACCGTTTACCACCAAGAGTCTGGTAAGTCCCGTCCCGTGCAATCGCAAAGTGAATAAAGTTTCATGGGTCGCCTAAAATACGATCACAGTCAGATATACCTAGTATGTTATAGACAGTTCTAGTGGTAATCAAATCTAAACCACAATCATCCACATTATCGTTGTAATAAGTAGTAGTAACTCTCATGATCACCATCAGCAGGAGGACGTCCATTGTTGGACATAGGCCTTCCCAAAGAGAGCCACGAGTCGTGATCACCAGCTGCTAGTATCCAGCACCACATCGCGATTTTGATCAAAACATCAGTACACGGGGTGGGAGGTCCTCCAACACAACGACCTCCATTGCGGGGCCGCCACTCGAGAACCTAGTAACTCTTACAGTCGCGTAAGTGATGATTTTTTTTTGATAATGGAAGGCAAAAAAGCAGACGGATTTCCTGATGGTAAGAAATTCACGTCGCCCAGAGGCACCAAAGGTGGTAATGGTGCGTTGCTAACCTGAAGCCAGAGTGTTAGGCCTCGAGCAAAAGTGAGTTTACCGAGAATTAATAAAAGCACTGTAATGTAATAATAAAAACTTTAATTGGAAACCATTATTATACATTGATAACAAACAGAGTAGCAAAAAATTAAAACTTTCCTTTTTTACATTCAGTCTACATCAGTATCCGTAACTTCTATACTCATGAAATTATTAGCATTCAAAAGGTATGTCTCACAGTGATTTCGTTTGTTATATGAGTCTATCACATCACTGTCAAGATGGCGATTTATAATGGAAGCACATCTAAGATCTTGAGCACTGAAAGCTAGTGGTGCTTCCAGTTTGTACGAAATGACAGGCTGTTGAGAAAACTGACTGAATGACGAAGACAGTTCTTTAGTGTCAAAAGAATAACGTGGTGTCAGAGACACCAGCAAAGACCGAAGTCGACGAGGCTCTGAGCGATGTTGACGCACTTGCAAGATCCTCAAATAAGCCGCTTGTATTATTTCTTTGGCGTATTGATTAGAATATGGTACTCGTCCGTGCACCATTTGCACACATGCGTGAAATCTGTCTTCCCAAGTATTTGCACTTTGCAAAGCGGAATCTAATTGCTCAGTTTCAGCATCTACCATAAGCGAGTAAATGTGTTTGACCACCGCCTCTTGCAACTCAGCTTCTGTTTTAAATTCTGACAATTTGTCATTAAGAGCAGCTTGAATTACATCCGGCGAGCCACCAAGACAAAATACTGTTCCGGTAAGGCCTGAAAAACATGGTTTTATGAAATATTTTTATACATTAAATTTATATATAAACAGTGTCTTATTCCACTTTTTATGAATAGAATATTTTTACATTAAAATAGTCTTATGTGTCTTTTATTTAAATTTTTAAATGTTTTCTTTAAGAGAACAAAGTAACCATTGAGGTGTTAATGGCGATAATTGGTGATGTCAAAATTAAAATGATCGATCTATACCCAAAAGCAGTTTGGAGTAAAGTAAAACTCAGAGTTTTATAAACCACTGCTTTGCCTGGCTTTTCTGCTTCCTTACTTTATCATGCTCAAGCTTTAAGTATGGATACTCAAAGTGCTCAAGGGTCATAAAGTTAGATTACAATAAAAATAGCGGACAAGATTCATATATCCAAATCAAACATGCCAATTACGTGTAACATAACAAACATGAAAATGTTTAAATCATACACGATTTTTGTGCAATTATTTTAACTGCAAACGAAAAAGCGGTTTATCTGTTAGGTAGGTAAGTACTATTTGCTTCTCAGGTACTGGTGCAACAATAGTTTTTATACAATTGTATTGCCACCCTAAGGGATTTTTTTAAGGCTTCTTAACTCGAAACATGGACAATCACTGAACATGGAGAATTTGTGAAAATCTTTTTTTTTTCTGTCTTGAACATTAGAACGATGAGTGGACTTAATAACGCAAGAGGTTTATTATTTATGTATTTCTTATCAGAAATTCATTACTCGTTTTCGTTCTAATATCAACTTTAAAAATAAAATTTTATTCACCATGCTCTTCCAATATGGCCGCCATCTCCAACGCCACTAAAACTCCGCACTCATAGCCGAGTAGATAGAAATTATTTTTAAGTTCTGTTTTGGTCAAAAGCGTGTTGGTATATCTCAGTGCCAGTTCACGTATAGTTTCATGAGGATGGTTGGACACCGGCTGAAGCACCAGCGCTGGCAGCTTCAGTCTCTCACACATTAGGCGGAATCTTGAATGCAGCCCTTCCAGTCCCGGCACAATGCACAGGTAAGTTTGACTCACATCAAATTCATCATCACGCTGAAATGAGAATTTTGAACTATCTACTTTTAAACATGACTTCATCTCTCTTTTGTTACCAAAATTAATCAGTTTTAGACTAGATACATGTGAAATTTCATGACGATCTGTTCAGACTCTAACCACCTTATAATAAGCATGAAAAAGTACTTCACGATTTAAGTTGACATTGCAGTCTTTTTACTATGGGATACAAACTATTATGTTAACTTAACTCACAGAGTACTTAAGTTTATACTTATTATTAAACGGTACCTAGGGTGCTATTGATAGAAAACATACATTCAAACATATTTACAAAACTTTCATTTTTTTCACAAGATCTTCTGAATAAGACTTCGTTCCATTCGGCTAGATTTTAGAATTATATTAGTTTTATATTAACGAGACGAAGATAGTGGATACTACGACTTCAATACTCTAAAGTAATACTTGAGTCGGTGGTAAAGTATCTACTTACCATACAAGAACTGTTGGTGAGGGTTGGTAAAAACATCATTTCAGTAGTTGCCACTAATTCATCATGATCAATATGTGAGTAGAATGTTGTCAGACCCTTTGTATCTTTAAGCTCTTCGCTTACAATATTCTTTTCTAAGTCGTTTATTCTGAAAACAAATACATTTGTAATAGAATTTATCCTTATCCAGTCAATTTGTACTTTCTATGTGTAGGTTATTCTGTAGCCTAGACCTTAGTCCATTTATGCAAGTCAACTGGCTACCCTTTTGACAATGGTATTGTGGCGTCAAGAATAAGTAAGGTACTGGATTCTTACCTAGGCAAGTTGTACCACGATACTCTCATACCAGTGATCTTGTTGGTTATAACCCTTTAAGGTAATCTTTGCTCGGCTCTTACTAATGGGCTGCCTAGCTAAATTTTATCCAGACCAACATCAGCAAAACTAAGCTTTTAATACAGATTCTTAGCTATGATTTAAAAGAATAGGGGAATTAATATTGGAGATATCTGCTGACATGTGAAAATATTTATGGTGGCCGCATTTCAATTCGGTGGCAGTTTTTAGATTTATATGGATTATTTGTATAGATTCGAAACAAGAACCTTTGTAAGGTCAATGCGAAATCAATACATTTTTATTTTGTTTCTTTTTTTAAATAAAAGAAAAAATAATCTTACTCTTGTATTGATAGTGAAGGAATTCGTTCTTCGGGAATGCATAGACTATGAACATTACGCAAATAAGCGTTTATTGCGGTGGTTTTTGACAAATCCATGTTAAGCTGAGTCAAAGTGGTGTTTGATGAAATTTCACTTGGTAAGTTTATATCTGAAAGTGTTAAGTGTTGGTAAAATATAACTAGCAATATCAGCCTGACTTGCGTTAGTCTTGGTTTTGAAGATTATTAAAATCTCATACGTGATTATGAGTAATCTAATTTGTACTATCCTTTAGTTATACGCAATATTGGCCTGACAGCGCCTAGCAAAATGAACAATCTTAATTAATAAGCAGGGTTTTCAATTATCTTTCGTTTCCTCATTCTTTTATATCTTATTTTTTTAATGAAAATCTAATGACAATAAGAAACCTTTCCTGATAAAACATGAGAGTAGTATACAAGTACAAAGGAAATATTCAGGAAACACTAATCATGGACACTAGGGTACTTTGACGGAAACAAATCACAGACGAATCAACATTATTGCCCTCGGTTAAGCAAACGTGTCGCTTCAAATTTACAGTTTTACGTGAAACTAGATATAAGATGTTGCCCGGACCGCTGCGCAACCCTCTAATTCAACAAACAAAAATCGACAAAAAGTGGTCTAAGATTACTCTGATCACTATAGTAAAAAGAAAAAGAAAAGAAAAAAATTTATTTGCGATCTGAGATAACAAGCATAGGAGAAGCGATGGCACATGAATACTAATGCACAAAGGTTAAGCTAACAATGCTTTGCGTTGCTAAACATAAATGAGTAGTACAGTTCTCTACAGCCTTAACTTGTATTAAGCACGTATTCATATATTGGTTAAAATTATACGTAAAAACAAAACCTCAAATAGGTTAGAAAAATTAAATTTAACATATAGCTAAAGTAAATAAAAACTAATTAAAGAAACGATATATAGACTATTAATAATAGAGAGTAATGATAGGCTTATAAATGTATGTCCTTGAGTCGCAAGAATTGTAATAGAAGAACGAAATTAAATGATTTCTCCCTCATTGGTGTGACTTGTCGAGACGAGTCTATCAATACCAAAAACAAACTAGTTTTACTTTGTGATTTGAATTTGGAAAAAGTACCTATTGTATAGTCATAGTCATGGTCTATGTGAAATAAACAATTTCCAATTTTAATTTCAGCCTATAAAGGACGGAAATTTTAGTGAACATGCATAAACAATATTGTTATCCAACTGTCCACCCTGTACAAGGTATGGCAACTCAAATATTTGATTATTCAGTAAAGGTCGTGATTACGCTAGTGGACTTTTATGTGACTGAAGAACCTGAAATTCTTATTTTCGAAAAATCAAAGTCCGCTAAAAAGGTAAACCAGAGGTGCCCTATAACCTTGCCTTCGAACGTTAAGGACTTACAATGAAATGGGGATGACGACTAATAAAATGGAAACCTTACCAGCAACAGTCGCCAATTGCTGCAACAGCGATGACTTTGATGTCGTTTGGACATGTGCTATTACAACAGATTGCTGAGCGCAAAGTGCTCTATCCAGCAAATCTAAAGCACTGTTTATAGAAATCCCTTTTGTCCCATTCTTTTCATCAAGCTGCAATAAACAGAAGGAGTTAATAACAGCCATTAGAGAAACGGCGGTGGCAGAAATTTGTGCGATAAACATATTTTAGATGTCTGCAATTATGGGTCTGGGTGTTTATTAGATTTATTTTGGTATCTATGAAAATTAGTATCGTTAGCTAACACCCATCCCATACGCATATAAATATTAAATAATTAAAAAGAATAATTATTTATTATGAATATGTCCAAGAACATTTATTACGTAACCTTTCAATCTCAGACAGTTTTTTTACCTTCTCAGATACCCTCTGTATTTCTTAATCAACTTAAAGACAACTTTTTATCTATAGGAAATCCGTTTGCTTGTTTGTTTTGTAATACAATAAAAATAAGACCAATAAACAATAACCAATAACCATACTAAACAATAATAATTTTAACCTACTCCAAATAAAGGATGTTTTCAAATCGACAGTTTGTTTTATGTTTGCTAGAATGTTTGTTATATGATTACTATACGGATTTTTCTGATTCATTTAAATAAAGATAGGCCATGATTTCAAAGTGTTCCCATATTCATTTTATTATGATTCGACTAGCATTTTTTGAGTTATAGTTAATAATGCAGATTTTTTTGTTCATGTTGACGACCTCATCATTAATAAGATCAAAGAAAAAAATACTGGCCGAGTAAAGTATAAAAACACAAAGATGAGTCATTGAGAACCTTCTCCTTTTTGCAGTCGGTAATAAGTAAGCATCTGAGTCAGCAAAATTACGTACCATATTAATTGCAGGTAGATTAATTGAAGAATATCCTCCTTCTGTTTTAATTGGGACAGTTGATACGTCTTCTATGGTGTTCTTGATGTTGATGACCGAGAAGTATCTGATATATATATATATATATATGTATGTATTTTGTAATTTTGTTTACCTGATAGTAATTGTGCATTGTCCTAAATTTACAATCACCTTCCATATTTGACCAGTGTTTGCAGCTGTGATGTTGTAGAGCCCAAACGCCACCAGTCTTAGTCTTAGTGGTAGTTTACGGTAGACAGGGTTAAAATTATTAACATTTTAAAATTGTTTGTAAGTTATAATTCAATTGTAATAAGAATAAAACTATTTGTTGAATGAATATTTAAACATTGGGTATATAACTAAATAATCAGTTTTTAAAAATATTTAAATATTTGCACACCACAATGTGGTAGAATATGTTGGAAAGCTTAAATAATTTTGTAATAACTTCAACACACATATTCCGCAAATAAATATATTTTCTTTTCTTTCTTTCTTTTTCGGGTACTCAGCTCGTCCTTCAACATTTGTTATAAAGATCCCAGAAACAGTCTTGGACGTTGAAAGTTAAATAATTACTTATTTTTAATTCTAAAAACTACCACCAGATCGAAAAGTTTACTGGTTTTCCTATTTTCCAAACTGGCGCAAAGCAACAGAAAACCATAAGTGTCCACCACCACAAGAGCCAATACCTATGTTAATAAACGTTATGAGAATACTTGCAAACCCGGTACCACAGTATAAGTATTATTTACACTGTGCCAATACGTTAAACCTCAAACCTCAAAGTGAGGAAAGTAAGAAATGAATTCGTCTAGTAGTATAATACATTTACATCATGAAAAATATTAGAGAAAGGCCAGCCATTTACAAAATGGTATATTTTTTCTGTAATGATCTCAAGACGTACCCATTTAAAAATACAACTAATGCTAAAGGATTCCATAAAGAAGTTTTATGAAGAAAGATAAGTCTTCGCCAACAGATGGTTGAGAAATGCCACGGATATTTTACGCTCTGGCTTGATTATTGAAAGCGAAACTCAGCGGTGAAAATCAAATCAATCAAAAACAATTTCTCGAGGCCTTCCCAAGATTTATGCAGTATACAACACTCATTAAGCATCTTCAAACTACGCCAAAGATTCAAAAATCATCACGGCCACTGCATAAAACTTTACTTAGATACGAAATTAACTACTTACTTGGGTGTAAGTTTCAAATTTTGTATTGCAGCAGAGTAAGCTTTCAATGAGTCCTTAGCGTCAGTA
Organism: Calephelis nemesis; assembly: GCA_002245505.1. Classification (NCBI taxonomy): domain Eukaryota; kingdom Metazoa; phylum Arthropoda; class Insecta; order Lepidoptera; family Riodinidae; genus Calephelis; species Calephelis nemesis. The sequence continues at coordinate 45,470 of NJDD01003696.1, read as the reverse complement.
TTTTCGGATTGCGTCAGTGCTACAAGAATACTTTCAATGGGTCGGTATAGTTGACCTTTCAGAATATTTGTAACATCGGTTTCGTTTGTTTTACATGAAAATGTTTTGACTGTGACTCCTTTTTCTTGCCATAACCTAAAAAAATATTTAACTTTTCATACGTAATAACACTTAAATCAATTAGTTATTAAACAATTATTAATATATTTCAGTGGATAATATTTTTAAGTCATGAAATTTTTTCTAACCCTAAACAATTCTCTTACTAGTGTAAAAAAAAATATAATCCGTATAGCACTAAACTTCGTCGCTAGAAAAAAATTTACCAGTTTCGTTTTGAGCTGTAACTTTGCTTTGATTATGTATTACTTGTAAGCACTCTTTTTTTAATCCCCGATGATGATGATTTTAATAGTTTCGCAGCGACTCTCCTTTATTGATACCACCGCCTTACCTATTTCTTTCACCTTAACGTTAATGCTTGCCATTGTCGTGTTCCGGATCGGAGGGTTAGGTAGCCGGTAAACTTACTTTTGCTCTAGGCGTACATTCCGGCCCCAGGTTGGCAACGCATCATTACCACCTTTGGTGTCTCTAGGCAGCGTAAATTTCTTCAGGGAATTCGTCTGCTTGTTTGCCTTCCATTACCATAAAAAAAAACATATTTTATTTACATTACCATTACCATAAAAGTCTGTGGCATCATAAATTTTGACCGGATGGATCGATTGCAATGCGGATTTTTTTTGACTAAAAGCTGATGTGGTTGACTTGGATTTTAGGTACGTATGTAGAGTTTATCGGAGTTTATTAAATTATTGTAGAATTATTAATGAATGGCAATTAATCAATATCGTTTAGTATAATCAATAATGTAGCAACATTTGATTATACTAAACGATACTAAAAAATGTATGAATTACTTCAATTTAAACATCAGAAGATTTGACTGTTTAGGCAAGTGTAAGGCAAGGTTTCTCGCGCCCTGAGCTATCAACTTTTCAGCCAGTTTAATTCCAAATGTATCATCATCTGACACCAAGACCTGCAGAGATTGAGGTGCACACAAAAATCTGCAAAACCAAATATTAATTAATACATTTACATTATAATCACATTCATAATCTCCGAGATATAATGATACATGTACCTTGTTCATATCGTTAAATCTCTTCGATGAAAACTGTATTATTGAGATCAAACTTAACTTCAGCTGCTGTGGTTTCCATCATTTTTTTATCCAATTATTTTTCCTTCGATTTTTCATATAAATATCAAAATTTACAAAGATATTTTAATACCTTGTTAAACAACTAAATATAACGTAACAAATAGACAAAAAAAATTCACTGTTTCAAAAGCATACGTTTCCAAATATTTTGTGTGAAAAATATTCATTGTGCAAAACGCAGCTCTTACATAGGACTTTGTCAATAAATGCCTAATTCTTAAAATACTCAATTCGTAAAATCACTAATTCTTAAAATGATTTATTCCTAAAACGGCTAATTCTTAAAATGGCTATTTCCCTAAAATAACATTTTTTAGAATGACCAATCCTCCAAAAGACCGATCTTCATTTTTTTACCTACGTACATATAAAAGTGTTTCTATGATACGCGGCGATCTACAACTGTGCGATTCCGAAGACATTTCTTATCTTGCACAAGACCTTTATGGAATTAGTTACAGAAGGCGGTATTCCCAAACGATTATGACTTAGGAACCTTCAAGAAAAGAGCGTACTCGGACCTTAAATGTCGGCAACTCATCTGTGATACTCCTGGTGTTGCGGATGTCCGTTGGCGGCGGTGTACACTTTCATCAGGTGACCCACTTACTCGTTCGCCTCCTCATATATATAAAAATATGCCGTACCGTGTTCCAATATGATCAGCGGCATGATTCAGGTCCAACAACACCCGCCCGCGGTTTGCACTGGAACCGACCAGCCGGAACGCTCGTGACACGTCGCGTGGCTCCAACACCACACGTGACAGTGGACGCACGTACCCTCGGGCTATACCCTCGCTCAACAATGTTTGGATACGCTGTAAAAAAATCGTCATCGTGCCAAATACATAAATTGTCTCCTTGTCCAAAAGTTGTCTGGTAGATATCTTTTGTAACAGCAATATTTTTACTAGTTATAGTGTCTATGGCCAATACGTTTTTACACGATTAAGCGCATAACACTGCAAAAACAGACCAAACATTTTAAAGGGTTCCATGAAAGTACCTTCTTTCTTTTTTCGAAAAATACTTAGCAAATGTTTCCGAAATGGTCCCATACAAATTTTATCAACATCCTCATCAATGATGATGTCGTCTAACATACAAAAAACATACAGTTGAATTGATAACCTTCTTCTTTTTGGGAGTTAAAAATCCATCTGATGATGACCACATTTGTATACAGTAAAAAAATTAGGATATGAATGAACGGAGGAAGATTACCTTTATTTCGTCAGTGTGTTCTGGTTTGAATATAGACGAAAAGTCGACTGGAACGTATGATCTTTACAAGGTAAGGGTGTGCTTGCCCAACTGGTAGTCTTCACGGTTGTGTATTATTGATGTATCAAATATAATCCCTGATGATCCACAGCAATTCAATGAAATCTAAAATTAATATAATTTAAAATTCTAAGTGTTACTTGCGGCTTTGAGTGGCAGTTTATACATTTACTGATTATAGCCTAATAAATAAGGACTTTTTTACAAACTTTCAACTCCTATTTCAGCCACCTATGGGTAGAATTTCCAAAAACGCTTTACTATGGTCCTACTCTAATCTATTGGTTTATGCAAATAAAAAATTAAAACAATATATTATATTTCAAAACTTACGTTCTTTAGTTCTCCTTTGGAGCAAACTATCGCAAAATTACAGCGTTTTCCTTTTGTAGCTGTTTGAATCATGTCTGAAAAACTAGCATCCCTGGAATTACCGATATGATCATCTGCAATAAAGAGATTATTTTAAAAATTACTTCTAAATTACAAACTACATTCTAATAACTGGTTTTAGTCCGTGGATAGAGAAACAGGCAAACTAGACACTGTCATCTCGTAGAAGACAAGAAATTTTTATGCATAATTAAATCTCTTTCTCTCTCTCTTTTTCTCTCTTTCTCTTGTGTCATCTTTTTATAGTGTAAGAATAAGAACTCACAGAGCGGTTTTTACCCACGCTCGCATACATTTTGTAGGATGTAGATTTATATCCCTTCGACTGACGTGTCTTCTTTTTTATATTCTCTCGTTTTTATCTTCATATTTATGTAGTGCAAAATAATAAATGAAGTGACTCAGACCAACCGCAAGGTCCGTGTTGGTCCAGGCCCCTTTGCAGAATAGATCGTTTGCCTTCCTGCCAGGCAGCTCCTAAAAGGTGAACATAGGCTTACCGGCACTAATATCGTGACATCCTACTACGAGTAGATATGCTAAAAGTAAGAGCATATTTTACGACGCGTTTTACAAACGTAGCGCACCCGCGGTAATTTGCGGTTCCCGCGCAGCGGTCGCCCGCCGGTAGAATCGTGTAAGTTTGTGATTTCAATCGCGACGGCTGAGTAACCGCACAAATAACCGATCTCGTGAGTTTTGAAATAAAACCGCAGTTCCATCAAAGCGGCGGGCGCGGTTGAATACCGCTCCGTGAGTTCTTAGCCTAAAAGAGCTTAAAAACTGCTGGATTTCATAATTATTGTCAAACAAATAAGTTTTTAATACACATCAAAGAACATAATTGTTAAACATACGGCTGTACTTAGAGACGTCGATTGTCTATTAATCAGTCATTTAGTAGACATCCTTAACCGATTCCAAAAAGGAGGGTGTTCTCAATTCAACTGCATGTCTTTCTTGTATGTCTGTTTCGAGATTACTCGGCCAATAGCTGACCGATTTTGATCATTATTTTTGAGAAAGATAGGTCATAATTCCAGGGTGTTCTCATAGTAGTTATCATAATCCAATAAATGAAAAATGAACGCATTATTAAGTGTAACTCAAAACCTACTGAGTAATAGGATGTTGATAAAATTTAAGCGGGACCATTTCACAACCACTTGTTAAGAATGATCAAAGAGTATAATAGTAAGAGTCAGTTTTTGGAGTTTTACTGCACTTAATTATCAGTACAAAATTGTGACACAAGATGAATTACTTATTTATTGAAGTTATTGATTGTGGCGTGATTGCAAAGATCTGGATGATGCTTGAAAGTCATCCTAAATGTAATCTACTATTGCACAAAATTTAAAAAAATACGTTCAGCAGTTTTTGCGTGAAAAATAAACAGACAAATAGAAAAATATTTTAATAACCCTAGTTTCGGATTCTGTAGGTATTCTGTAATAAAATACGTATCAATAATAGTTTTTAAAATTTAATGTGTATGTTCTATTTGTATTTGTTTAATTTTATTAGTTACCTATATTATACGAGACTATAGATAATCTTTGGTCTTTGAAAACTTTGCACTGCCTTTTTTGTAAAATTTAAACCTTTCAATATAACAGTTAAACTATAATATCCATGCAATTCATATATGTTATTAAATTATATTGCTTGCAATGCATATTAGAATTTCATCATTCGGTTGTATAACTTTGGACTTTTGCCTCAAACACACATCTCAACACGCGATTTTATGTAAAAAATATATTAATTTTATGTAGATGTAGAATACTGACCTCTAAGCTCGGGGAACAGTCTCTTTAAGAATCGTTTCTTATTTATATTTGATACTGTAGCAAATACTTCACAGCTGTGTGCTAAAGCTATAGATATGATAGCTTGTCCCAATGCTCCAGCAGCTCCATGCACGAGAATTCGCTGGTTTGGATACAGCTGGGATCTTATGCACTAAAACCATTCGACTTTAATGAATAACGTATAAAAAAGTCATCATTTTTTTAAATAAATAAATATTAATATCCCTGGACAAGTTACACAAATCGAATCGGCAACGACATCAGGTTTATCTTAGCAGTGTAACCTCTAGTAGTAATATAGCTTCATGATTGTGTGAAATCGGCCAACAAAGCGTACCGCTTCTTTCACTTCTTGGTTGTGCCTTACCGTCAGAAAATCCATATAGTTATTGTCATTGTTTTACGTTAGTTACGATATGGTTTTGCCTAAAAAAACATTTTTCAAACATAGGCATATACTTACAAGAATGTAAAACGCCATGCTATATGCCAATGGGACAGTGGCAGCGTCTTCTAAGCTCCAGTTTTCTGGAACTGGCCAAAGCAAATCCAAATTTGCTTTGAGATGAGAAGTAATGCCTTCAGCCTGAGTAACACCCATCACACGAACATCACTAAATATTAAATAAGTAAAATTAATAAATATAGAAAAGTAGGGAAGGAGTTATTGCTATTCTAACAAAGACGGAAGGTATAAAGAATGTGTCGTTCTCTTAGACATAATTGTCGTGGGTGTTAGCCGACGTTATTAGTAATATTATTAAGCTACTGCCTAGCTTCTATCGTGGGCTTTGAGCGTGGAGACCGAATCCAGAAATTCCATAACGAAAATAACCTAACACCCCATCATACCGCCATCTATCTATAAATAGCAGAACTTTTATGACTTTTTGATCACGCTTGTCTCTTTAGTTTAACAACTTGCCTCTAGGGGGCATTGGTTGTATCGGCGTTACTACGGTGACTCATGCCTGCTTATGCAATAGCTTTACCGCGGCAGTTACCGAGTGCCACACGTCTTTTTTTAATATTATAAAACAGAACACCAACAAACCTACAAACTTGTTTTATAAATTATTAAGTCAATTAAACGTCTTAAACTTCCACAAGAGACGCTGACGATTACAGCATGGTTTTTTGTATGTTAAGATAGCGAACAGGACACCACAGGTGTTGTAGGTGTGTTACTGTCTTCTGCCCAAGGTATAAGACTATTGTGTAAGTCTATCTATCTAGTCATTATAGCGACGGGGATGGCTAAGACAGTGGATCCCCACCCAGACTAGTTGCAAAATGTCACTCTAACACCTGTGGCCTTGTTGGTAGTGACCCATTCAACCTTTAATCGCATCTTACGATCTATGTGTCAGAGAAGCAGAATCTATCCCAGACGAGAGAGCCGGACAAACACAGCAAAACATTAAAAATTTTAAACACAAAACTCGACATATTTTTTAACATAAACTTTACAAACGGTTTTTGTAATAAGTCTAGTTCAAAATCTTCAAAAGAAGTAAATAAATGTGGTTTTATTATTTTATTAAGTAATAAATTACTCTTTTTAATAATAAAATCCGCTGAATACCTTTCCGTTGTTCCACTGAAATCTAGCTCCATAAATGGCTGGTTATTTTTCTTTCTCAGTTTGTTAATACCCATTTGGCCATTCACAGAGACACTGTTTATTCCAACGTAATGAACCTGAAAACAAATGGAACCTATATTATTTAGCAATTATTGATTTAATCCACTTTCATACCCCCAATAAATAGCCTAACGGGATGCCCGGTATTAAACAAGAGGTAGGATAGCTTGAGCTTGACGAGCCAAAATACAAACGTGGTAATGGTGAACCTACCACATATTGTAACGTTTTGCAGCATTTATTTATTACTTTGAGTTTACTTGTTATCATTTGACCGCTGTAAAGTAAAACTTCTTTATCGACGTATGAGAGTTTATCGTCGGATTTCTCTGTTAATTCGTTAACTTCTAGTTACGCACCACTGTATGTTATCGCTGAATTTTATACTGCATTTTTTGGGATTGGTAATTTCTGTAACGGCAAGAATAAGTAAGGAAATTTCTAGACGCTCAAGTTGCTGCACAGCACTACACCACCAGTGATCTTTTTGGCTGTGACATATATATTACCTGTGCTCGCCTCCTACTAGCCGCTTTGTAGAAAAACAGATGATCTATTCGACTCAGCGTATCTGGACCAACACGGGAAGAAACGTGTACTTGCTCTCTTACTATAAGGGAATCCATCAGATAGAAGACTAAAAATTTGTCAATTATAAACTAAGGATTGAACGATTTTCTGAATTTTGAATGAATTTTGGATAAAATAGTACTCGTAGACATAATAAAATAAAATATTACTTTGACATTCAAACCAGGACCAGTAGAAACTGGTGCTTCAACCCAATGCAGTGAATCTACGTCTGCTATTCTTCCTGTCTTTAATACTACTCCAGCGTCTGGGTTTGGCTTGTCTTGTATCGGTACATAATATTCTCCGCCCCATACACCCTAAAAATATCAAATTATATATGTACCGTGTGTCATGTGTGTTTACAATGAAAAACAGCAATGCAAAAATTAGTTTAACATCTTACTTATTAGTTATATTTCAACATTTAAAAAAATCGTTCCATGCAGAATTTGAACCTGTCTTTGACTCTTTCGTCTCAAGGCGGTTCTAACCATTTGTGCTACTGAAGATTTAAATCCTATGGCATTTTTTTTATTCCTTTACCGTTAACGCGGGTAGTTATGTGCTATAGATACACAGTACTGAGTACCTACTAAATAAGCTCATCGTTACAGATGAAATTCTCATATAAAATGGCCGTAACTTTCGTTTCTTCCAAGGTATTTTTTTAGCTCATGCACGAGGCATGCTTTGGTTAAATTTCTACAATTTTTTTAAAGAAAGAAGTTAATTCTTCTGCTGATTGTTAATTAACGAGTGACAGACTTGAAAATATATTTTTGTATTTGCATATTATATTATAGTATACAACGAAGTAACACTTACATGGTCCAAAATAGTAAACGCCAAATCCGACCAAGGTACTTCATCTACACATTGTTCTTTACCTATTTTGTGATTCAAAGATATTAAGTTCAGTTTACTGTTTAATTTATTTCGGTGCTGTTTTATTAGAGTTTTTAGTCCTGTAACTGGAGGGTAAGATGATAAAACTGTAAGAGATTGAGTTGGTGCTAAGGAAGCCAAGGTAGAAACTAGACGTTTTAAGTCGGAAGGTGAGCGGACAGTCAGTATGCTATTAGGAGACGGAGACGATGTAGGACGCCATATAGAAAGTTGAAGTTTTGAAGAACCAATAACATGGCTACTGAGAGTGCGATATAAAATTGTTGAACTAGTATCGTTTAGATCCCTCTCTCGATGTATTATAAATATATCGCGTTCCAGAACATTCTCTAATGCTTGGCATATCTGAAAATAATAAATTGATTTCAAAATGAAAATTGAAATTTGAACATTATAAGCATTCCTATTCAAATTAAATAATTACTCAAGTTAATAAGTAAAAGATGCCAAATTATAAGGTGGACAGCTAATAATATATGGTTTTATATAAATTATCTCAGTGCGTGCTACACTTTAAAGTAGCCAGAGGTACAATCAGGGCACGATAAGCTAAATAAAGTTGCGCTAGCCCCTTTATGTAATGGGTAGCGAACCTATCGCCAACCAGGCACATTTTCAACCCGGACAACGTCATTCATGTGAAATCTAGCTGAGCCAACATATGTTATTCTGTTCTATCTATGAATATTGTTTTAGAAGAACCTTCACGTGAGAAAGACTTACACAAAAAATAAAAATAAAAAAGGTCAAGTGCTAGTCAGACTTGCCCGTGAAGGGTTCCGTAGCAGTCTTTCAGTTCATAGTATCATATAAACACTACATAGTAGTTGTAGTTTACGTCACTTCTGTAATATCCGCGGATTCATAATGTGAAATACATTATATTAAAATGGTTATTCTAAACGGCTGCGCGATTGTAAACTACACAATGTAATCAACAATGTACTGTAACACTTACACTTAATTTTTTATTTAAATGTAAGTGTTACAGTACCTATTAAAAAAACTACTTCGAATCTCGTTAGAAACAATTTCGGGTGGAAGTTTACATGGCTATGAACATCATATCGTCACTTGTAGTATGAATTAACGTAACCGCCAAATGACGACTTTTCAGTAGAAACCAAAAACTAATTATCAAATTAGAAAAAGTGCTATAACTTTTATTATATCAATGTTATAATAACATTATTTATGGTGACTATCTTTAAATGATGAGGTCTTTTAGCTCAAAGAGGTCTAGAAGAAGCTGATGTTACGGAATAGAAAGTAGCATGGCGGTTACGTTAATTTTTATTCAAATAGGCGAGTTACACTAAGACGATAGTTACTTTACAGATTCTCTTCAGAAGAAGAAGATAGTTTACTTTTACAGATTCTATGTTAGTTCAGATGTCAGAAATTATTTGAAAATCCTCAGTTTGTTTTTTTGACCCCTACAAGAATCGAAATAGAAAAAAAAAACATATTTTAGTCCTCTTTTGTTTAGGTTAAGGAGATATTCATATAAACAGGTCCCTATTTCAAAACTTTCTCTCTATCTATCGTTTTCCGTGCAGGGAAAAAAGACATTCTTGTATTTGATTCATACACAGTTAAGTAAATTACATACTTCCTGCTGTAGTAATGCAACATACTTTGGCCATGAGAGGTATTAAGGACATTTTGGATATCAAAACTAGCCATAACTGTCTCGTTACCATTATCTAACATATCGCGATGTATTGCATCGCATTAGCACGTTTGTAACAGGCTTTTTTTAGATGCAACATTATATGTAACGTGTTAACGTTTTTTTTTAACTTTAGTCATTATGTAGGTTTACGTATCCTTTTAAGAAAGCGTAACAGTCAATTCTTTACAGCGCGTCGCAAAATAATTAATGTAAGAAGCATTTCTATATGATGAGCTGACTCTTACGTTAACTTTTTTTTTCAATTTTGGTCAATGCAATAATATACACTCAGAGATTTGTCGTTACGTTATCTAGTTTTAAGTAATTTGTAAAAAATGAATTTTACTTTAAAAAAATACGGAACACTGAAAATAATAGCGTCATTTTGGTTAACGTACTCGACATTTTTTTGAGATATTGAAATTTTGACAAAAGCAATCGACAGATCATCAAATTTACAGTCGAACTGTATATATTACTCAATTTCGTACTTTTGGCGGTTACGTTAATTCATATTACAAGCGACGATATACTATATTTTTGAGATTTATCCGTCCCTTTATTTTAAAAGTTACAGGGAAGGACACATTTCAGCACTTCGGAAGTGTGTCTGGCGCAAACTATTCAGCTTAGAAATATATTGTAGAAACGTCAACATCATTTTGGAAAAGCTATCCATAGATACCCCATAGTTTTGGATTTGTTGAAATAAAAATTTGAGTATTAGTTCCTAGTACAGAAACCCCTAAAATTTATTGTTACTTTTCAATTTTTGCGTGAAAATCTTATCGAGATTCACAGAATAGATTTATGCTTTTTCTAAACCTTCATTCTGTCTGATTCATTCTTATAAAGTTTCAACAGCATAGCTCTTATAGTTTCAGAAAAAGTTGGCTGTGACATACGAATGGACAGACATACAGATATGACGAATCTATAAGGGTTTCGTTTTTGGCCTTTAGCTAAGGAATACTGAAAATAGCAAATCTTATCCGTTCACACGTGATGCGATACAGACAAAGCAAAATAGAGATTTTTTTAATAAGAAATACAATACACATTTTGAGTTGCCTGACACTGGAATCGAAACCGAAACCTCACGTCATCGACGCCAACATAAGACCACTATATTACAGAGGCGATTGTTATTTATTATTTATTATTAATTATTAATGGCGATTATTATATACCAAGATATAAAAATTAATCACCATTTAGCATAATTATCGCGATAGCTCTCGGGATAAATCGCGTCGCAAACCAATATTCCTTTATTAATTATAATTTTCTCTCGTTAGCTATTGTTATGAAAAGGTTTGTGAAATTAAAATTTATAGTTAAGACAGGAGAACATCTAACGGGTTAGCTAGTTATAAAAAAACAATAAAAACAACACCAACATTTATTTTTGTTTTTTTCTTACGAAAAAATTCCACCATACGTGGAATTTATATGGGTATGTTTTAAATTTTAATAAAGCAATGAATTAACGTCACTTTTTAGTGTTTCTTGCGTTGTTTATGAAAATGTTAGAAACTTGTTAATTTTATAAATTTAAGAAAAATATAGTTTTGTTTACATATTTTTCCACTTCATGCAAGGGCATGATCAATAAAGTTTTTATTATTTATTCAACTTTCAATAAAGCAACAAAATAAATCATTCTTGTTGCAATTTTTATAGGCATTTAGATTATTTTACTGTTAAACATAAAACTAGTCGTAGTATTAAAGAAAATATCTTCACGGTGATATCCCCGAAGGGGTAGGCAGAGGCACAACCAGGGCACCCACGACTAGCCGAAGACACTAAGTCCCACAATATGATAGGTTGCAAGCCTATCGCCAACCGGGCACATTTCTAATCCCGACCAACATTTTGTAATTAGAAAATTGGAAAAATTCAATTATCTTTTTGTTGGCCGACCCGGGATTCGAACCTGGGAACTCATGCAGTCAAGTCCAACACCCGGACCGCTAGACCACAGAGGCGATTATTAGAGGTCGTAATATTGAAACAATAAAAATCATCTTACCTCTTTATCATTTGACAAATCATTAATAATTACACAGTCGATATCTGTGAGGATGTTATCACGTTCCTGCAAAATGCTATCCCTATGTTTTAATGAATAATTAGTTTTTACTCCAAGAACATCGCTTAATACGTCACCAACATTACTGGAATACGAATCATTAGTTATGTCTAAAAGGTTGAGCACACTTCTGTTGCGATTTTCAGCTATTATTTGTAAGTAAATATTCAACGCCGTAGATTCCTGTAAAAATAAAACCATAATATATTTCACTGATTTGAAATAGTGGTACTGCGTACTATCGCTATTAATAATAAGGAAAGCACACAACATTCCATGACGATATTCATACATAGGCGTAGAAATCAAATTCACTAGATATTAAACGGACGACGTTTCGAAATATGACAACAATATTTGATTGGTTCGAAGTTGTTGTATTTTGTATACACTACTACTATTTTGAATTAGGAAAGCACACAAAATTCCATAAAGACGTAGAAATCGAATTTACCAGATATGAAATTAACGATTTTTCACAAATTTTACTCAACAGGCCTGGCTTCCTTCAGATTATATAACTTGCATTCTAGGAAAAGTGTTCACTGTGCGAAAAGAAAGTGATTAATTCTAAAAAAGAAATAATCCAAGTTAAAGTATAACCAAACCGAACTACACGTTTTACTACATACAATTCAATATTTGTAAGCATTTAGCTATTCTTATAATAAATTTGTAAAAGAGTGAATTCTGTACATCGAATATATTAAAGAAGGTGCAAGCGACTAACAAGGGCCAGCAGAACACATTTGAAGAATTTATATACTACATTATTTTACTTAGTTTGAAGTTTGATCAATTTATGTAATATTTTATCAATGTTACAATGATAAAATATTATATGAATTTGATGTAAACTTAATATTATTTTAAACAATTGTAGTCATCCTAAGTATGTTCATAACTTACATTGAAGTAATTTTCGGGCGGCACAAATGGAATAAACTGTAAAGATTTCAACGAAATATTTTCGTTTAGTGGTGGTAAATCTAAAAATTGTACATTTTCCATCAAAACTCCCCCACAGCTGTAAAATTTAAAACAATAGTATGATAATACAGTAAAGCAAGTGCAGCACTAGTATCTGACTTTGTAGCAATAACTTTCGAAATAAAATATAACATTTCGAACATGTATGGACATGTTCGACTGCTATGGAGCAGTAGTTTTTTCATTCATCTTCATTCGCCACCATCTTTCTTTCTTTCTTTCCTTAGTTTTAGCCATCAACGTTAGCATTTGCCATTAGGCAAGTTGAAATTTGCATGAAGTTACCAGATGTAACAAAATCGAGTTTAAGTATGGGGTTTACTTTATTCAAAGTTAGTCGTAGTTCATCCAAGAAAGTCATATTAGGGTCTAGAGTATAGCGGTGACCTTATTACTCAAGCTTATTTAATGAGATTTGGGTGCAAAGAGGAAATTACACTATTTTCTTCATGATTATGCACACTGTCACTTAATAAAATTGTACAAAATACCACCAAATTTGGCTTACCTCACTCGATATAAACACGACATTTAATTATTGCAAAAAAAACTACGAACACCTTTTCTTTCGATGTCCTCAAAACTCCCGTCGCCAATGTGATTTTAAATATGTTTCTTGTCTTGCATGAAACTCTTGAAACCAGTCAAAGAAAACGTTGAAGAAAGTATCCTAAGTATGTGTGATAAATATATCACTAAGCCGTGGTAATTATGACTTACAACAGGTGAAATTTTTGATCATTTAACATCTTGACTAATAGATAATTTAGCTTTAAAATAATAATTAAATTAAATCTTAAGTCTCACAAATCTGAAATTTCGATGATGCTAGAAAAAAAACCGCGACTAGAGTCTAGAATCGTTGCAGATATCTCTGCAACGATTCTAGTTTTGTCCGCTTTTATTAACTTCTTACCTTGTGCAATTATGAGAATCCAATAATTTAGCTTCCATAGTTTCTAAATTACTACTTTTGTGAGTTCTAGTTGCTTCATGTTTTTCAACATCTATGGTCATTCTCCATATATAGTTGGGTTGCGATACTGTATTGTGAGGTCTCCTCAAATTATTTAATTGCAACATCCCATCAATAAGTGTTACCCAGTTATTCTTCCAAATTATTTCACCACTTGTTTGAGTCACATTTGCTTTATAAATACTGCGAAACACTCCACTGAAAAAAAATGTTATTAATATAAACGATATACTATTGAATAAAATCCAAAAATATATTTATGAACCAACAAATGAATTGTAGTTTGAGTATGTTGAAAAATATACATGTTGAAAAAGAACACCGATTTGTACCTAAATATCCACCAAAATCTCAAGTCAAAACTTAAAAATCCAAAACAGTGTTATATATGCTAGCTGTTATATGTGCAATTTGATTCAACTTAGAAAATAGGATAGCCGTTGCAACGCGTGACAAGGTCTGACAGCATATTTTATGTATTCTACTCGTATTGTATGGAGATATTGACGATTTAGTTTTTTTTAAGTTTTAATTTGCAATAGTTAAAACCTACTCATGTATGGCAACATCTAGAGGATTATGAAAATTATTTTAAATTTACTTACTCGTAACGATAATCTCTTGATTTGAACAGCTGGTATATATCATCGGCATTAAGAAATTTAAAATCCACTCTTTTAAAGTCAACATTTAAGGGTTGGGGTGCCACTTCTCCAAATATAAAGCCCTTGGCGATAAGTACAATATCGTCCATGACCTACAAAACAATAAGCATTACCAAAAAAACCAATAATTATGTATACTAATAAACTTTATTTTTGATATGGTACAGTTTCATAAGTGGACGTAAGACAACAAATGCAGTAGTTAGATTGTGTTGTAGTAACTGTTTCCATATTATTACATTACTGTTATTATATAATTGTCCTCTTTAACATATACGGGGAATATATCATGCACAAAACCCTAGAGGATTGGGAAGGTGGCGTTAAAATAAATGGGGTTAAAATATCCAACCTTCGGTACGCGGATGACACCACTTTGTTCGCGTCTTCTGAGGCGAAATGGCGGATCTTCTTAAACGCCTGGAGACAACCAGCTTAAAAATGGGTCTAGCTATAAACAAATCCAAGACCAAACTCATGGTGATCGACCGTTTTGATACCATTCAGCGCACTAACATTCTGCAGGAATATGAGACCGTGAATCAGTTCCAGTACGTGGGCTCGACGGTAACGAGCAATGGGAATAGCGAGCCGGAAATAAGAAGACGCATTGGCATGGCAAAAACAGCTTTGTCAGAACTTAACAAAGTCTGGAAAGACAGAAATATCAGAAATCGAACCAAAGCACATCTCGTTCGCACGCTTGTCTTTCCCATTGCCCTCTACGGTGTCGAGACGTGGACAATCAAGGCGGTCGATAGAAAGAAAATCGACGCCTTTGAAATGTGGTGCTGGCGCCGAATGCTGAGAATACCATGGACAGCCCACCGCACAAACGTCTCGATACTCAAACAGCTGAAGCTGGAGAAGACACAGCGTCTGTCTGCGATCTGCCTGCAACGCATAATGCAGTACTTCGGCCACGTTGCACGCAGGGATGGCAACAATTTGGAGCGTCTGATGGTGACAGGGAAGGTGGAGGGGAAAAGACCTAGAGGACGAAGTCCCAATCGGTGGTCGGACCAAATCTCCAAACAGCTGGAGATGCCCGTCAGCGCTGCGCTCCACCAAGCGACGGAACGCAACCGATGGAAGCAGCTGGTAGACAGGGTCAAAAGGAGTCACGATCCTCAGCAGTGAGGGAATCGACTGGAGAGAGAGATATAATTGTAGGTAAATAATTTAGATCAAAAGTATTTTTACAATATAAAAAGTATCTTCACGCCCATATCCCCGTAGAGGTAGGCAGAGGCACAACTATGGTACCCACGACTAGCCGAAGACACTAAGTCCCACAATGTGATAGGTGGCAAGCCTATCGACAACCGGGCACATATCCAATCCCGAGCAACGTTTTTCTTTTTATTAGAAAATTGGAGAAAACAATTTTCTTTTTGTTGCCCGAACCGGAATTCGGACCCGGGATCTCATGCGATAAAGTCCAACGATTGAATCGCTAGACCACAGAGGCGATTTACATTACAAATTACAATATACACTAGTATTTTTATATCATACTAGCTGTTCCGGCGAACTTCGTTCCACCCGTTCAGTTTGTATGGGAATCATTAAAATATTGTTTTTCCATTTTCTCTGCAACCTTTACGTTTTTTTAAAAACCTTCTCCTGATAATAACTAACACAATAAAAAAAGAATTAGCCAAATCGGTTCAGTCGTTCGGAAGTTAAGCGCTTACCAACACATTTAGCATTTCATTTTTATATTATAGAATAATATATTTGTCTAAATGGATACGTCAAATCGCAAAATAAAATAGAATTAGAAATCTGGTAGAGTGCTGTGCAGCAACTTAACTGCAACTTGCAACACTACAACACTGTCGTGTCCGGAGGGTTACAGAGTAAGACTAGGATTAGCGGGTGAACATTAGGTCTATAATTCCGGTTTTAATTCACAGAACAGCAATGCGGTATCAATCTAAGGTATCTAATATAGGCTACGGTTATCTCTTATATTTTCTTCTCGAGTTGCCCTTACGTGCGATTCAATACAGGACTTTAATAATGAAATAATAAGCCATTAATGAAGAGTTTATGCAGAGTCTATTAGAGTCCACTAGCGCGTAGACACACGCGCGCCCCTGAAATGCTTTAGCTGCATAAAACCCGCCTTTTGAAATTCGTGCAATGAACAAGTCTTCACTACACTAAGTCTGCGCGAGTTGAGATACTTAGGCTGCGATTAAGATGTTTCCACCGATTATTTACAAGCATAAGCAAACATTGAAACGCCTTTTCGACAATGTCTAATTTCGTTAAAATATAAATATACCTCGAAACGTCCGGTCCCTCTTTGCAGCGAAACACTCAGATGTAGTGGACGCCGGTCATGAATTATTGGCTGAGAGAAAAGATGCACATCCTTGAAGTGCACAGATAATGTCTTGGCTTCAACTTCTAAGCTCATTGCTAAAGTGTCCCACACACTTACAAGAGTAGCAGCAAATGGATAATGGTTTTGACCTAAAATACAGGATTAGTTGCTACTAAAGATAACCTAAGAAGGCATTACAGATAGGTTTAGTTTAAATCAAGTACAGATTTAGATGGAGATATAATATATAAGTTCAGATGGAAACACAGATAAGTTTAGCTGGGATTAAAGTATAGTACATTTAAAGCATTTCCAAATCCATTTTAAGCTATAGCATATTATCTAAGCATATTAGCTAAGTAAGTGCACTGAATTTTTTAGGCTATGTGTTTCAATTTCGGAACCCATTTACAATAAGCTTTCCGTACGTGTGTACGTAAAACTTCTTTTCTGTTACGCTCCACGAAAACTAATGCCATTGAGAAGATTCACTTAAGTGAGTTTTTTTTATGTTATAAAAAGACAAACAAGCAGACGGATTTCCTGATGGTAAAAAATTCACGCCGCCTAGAGACACCAAAGGTGGTAACGGTGCGTTGCCAACCTGAGACCGGGATGTTAGGCCTCGAGCAAAAGTAAGTTTACCGGCTACCTTACCCTCCGAACCGGAACACGTCATGACGTTATGGCGGCAGGAATAGGTAAGGCAAGTACCAATCCGGGCAAGTCGCTGCGAAACTCTACCACCTAGTCAAAAGTCACGGTGTTAGTGACGATAAGCCTATGCTCGCCTTTTACGAACTGCCTGGCAGGAAAGCAGATGGTCTATTCTGCAAAAGGAGCCCGGACCAACACGGGGTAAAGGTAGCCATAAGACCTCCTACCGTGTTTTAGCTTATTTGATACGTCTTAATCTAAATCTTAGTAATTTTTAAGTCTACTGCTGCGAATACCCATCACTAATAAAACCTCACACCGTATTTTGAATAATTTTAAATACTAGTGGTCGAAGTTCGACCATAATAAATTTAAATATCTCGTCGATAAGAACGCCATCTTCATTTCTCAAGACCAACTACTTTGTTTCTAAACTTTTTAGTGCGCAATCTGTGATCTTTTATCGTTATCATCAATATATTTGTTTGTGTGTGTCAAATGCATGGAAGTATTAGTAATGTTTTATTTACTGATTTAATGTATTTTATAAGCAATATCATTGAAAAATATTAGCGTTCTACAAATGAACTATATGTGTGCCAAATTTTATGCCCCTACGTCAAAATTCAAGTACCTCTTATAACGTGTCCACTCAAGTAGCTGTATTCGTCATCATGGACAGATATTACATATTTAGAAGCAGCTGCCATGATTCTATCCGCAGTAATGTAAAGCGGGAAATACCTGATAAAAAAAATCATAATAAAAGTAAACTGAAAACATGTTTCATTGTTTTTAAAATGGTTTAACTTCAATGGTTTTGTAAATAAATTGAATGGATTCACTGCTTCCTGGGATGTAACTACCTCAATATGTATCTTCTACAGGCAAAGCAAGGCATGTTACCTGTAGTAGGTTACTTGCCTTAAATTATTTACCGAAAATAATAACTATCTTAAAAAAACGACTTCAAAACTAAAAGTAAAAAATAATAAAGATTTAATATTAATCGCCTCTGTGGTCCAGCGGTTTAGGTGTTAAACTTGACTGCATGAGATCTCGGGTTCGATTTCTGGCTTCAAAAAAAAAAGAATTACGTAAATCGGTTCAAAAACTTCGGAGAAATCGGTGTACGAACAAAAAAATACCAGCTGAATTGAAACCACCCTTTTTCTAAGTCCGTCAAAAATCCTATTCTATAACCTATACGACATAGTGATTATTTAAAAAAAACATACCATTTCTCTTGATGCACCCACTTGACTTGTTGGGACAATGTTGGGGTTCCGTTTGAAACAGGGTACTCGATTTTGGGATATAGTGCTTTTACTTTAGGCAAACATCCTTCCATGTATAATCTGAAATGTATAGCATGCTGTCATATGCCAATGAAAGGAATATATACACATCATCTGTTGTCTAGCGGTTTAGCCGTCGGACTTAACTGCATGAGATCCCAGGTTCCAATCCCGGGTCGGGTAACAAAAAGAGAATTGGGTTTTTCTAATTTTCTAATAAAAAAAAATTTGCTTGGGATAGGATATGTGCCCGGTTGGCTATAGGCTTGCTTGTCTTCGGCTAATCGTGGGTGCCCTGAGAGTACCTCTGCCTACCTCGTTATATGAGCGTGAAGATACTTTTTTTCATACTAGTAAATGTGAAAGTTTATTATTCTGCTACGCTTTTATGGCTAAACCGTCGAGCTAATTTTGATGAAATTAGCAAATAGCTTTATTGATGTCTTAGCAAAGAGTTCTTCTTACTCTTTATTATAATGAAAACTTTATTATCAACAGCCAATGCTTAGGGCCGCCGCAGACATCACAGAGTTCATAGCTAACATAAAGGCAAGGCAAAGGAATCCGCCTATAAGTCATAGCTAAAATACAGGGGGATTCCCTTTGCGCAATCCCGTTTCGGAATTTCGGAACAAAATTTTCACCTCTACAAATCCGCTCAAATTACAAACGAAAAAGTTCAAAACTTACATACGTATGTAGTACCTCCTACCTAGTTTTGAAAATTACATAACAAATCCAAACAAATCTACGAAAGTTCAGTGAATTTGTATGGGTGAAATTTCGTTACGATTTCTTAGAAACTATATTTTTATGTTATTATAACTTATACCACTGGTGGGAGTGCTTTGTAAAATACCCGGGTAGGTATCAACCACTTTACCGGTTTCTGCTGCCATAATGTCTCTTGACATATTCTATTTCTTACATCCCGCCTCAGAACAGCGATACACCTGTAACATCTAAGGTTGATGTTACATGAGATAACCGTAGCCTATAAAGGCTACGGTTATCTCATACCATCAGGAAAATCGAGTGCTTGCTCGACAACCTCTCATATAAAACTCGTTATCTTTAAAAAAAATATTTTTTTCTCTTTTAATTCAGTAGCCCTTTGTATATAGTGTGATGTAGTTTGCCATCAATATTAGAAAAAAAATAAACAAAGGCTTACGCTCCAATAGCTTCTAGTACGAATCGTGCGTTATCAGGATGACCCCGTCTTGTCAATGGCACATTGCGACAGGATTCAGGCAAAGAGCGTTTCAGAATAGCTTGCAGTAGTCCATGTGGTGCGATTTCGACAACCAGGGCATTTGGAGGAATAAGTTTGGAACCTTCTTCAAAATACACTGAACTCTAGAAGACATGATGAATCCATATTTTTATCTAGTGACTTGGAAGCGAAACATGAAAATGAAGTTTCTGATGGTATAAAATACATGTCGCCAATGAATAATATGGATTGCTATGATGCGTCGTCAACAAGACGAGTTGTTAAGTGCTTAAACGTGTCTAACTAATGCCGACTACCTTACCCTCTCGACCAAAATACGGTAGGAAAAAGGTTAAAAATTTCACCTCGGGCAGGATTTGAACCGACACTCTTTCGCCTCAATCCGGTTAATACTCTAACCATTTGAGCTAATGAGAATTCAAATCCTGTGGGGAAATTTTGAATTCATTTCTTACCATATACGCGTCAATTATATCCTATACCTAGACAAACAGTTATGTGTAACAAATGTGGTCATCGTTGGCTTTGATGCTTTTACTTCAAGCCGACGAATCCTCTAACTGTTTGAGCTCCTCAGGATTCCAACTCCTGTGGCAAAATTTTAAGTTTTAAGATAGAGATGTCTTTAAAATTCTTTTTTTTTCCTTTGTAGATTTTTTTCCAAGCACATGGCATGTGCTACAATTAAAATACCCTACCAGTCTAGTGCCTAGCCTTCATAATGATAATAGTGACAAAGAATGCAACTCTCCCTGCTTATGAGTTACTCTGAGGAAACACTGAAGACTTAGGAAAACTCTTCCAAGTAATGAGGACCAAAACTGCGCCTCATGAAGACTTTGTAACTTAATTTATAATATTAAATTTAATTGATTATATAAATACTAATACAAATAAATTTCAGTTTTTTGCGCCTTTCTCAAAAAATATTTAATCACCAAAAATTCCACATTATTCCCAAATTCCCTATACGCATGCCGTTAAAAACATCTTCAAGGCATCTAATTAGTTTGTTTGACATTCATGCTTTTAAAACCTCTAAGACAAATGTTCTGTTATCTGATGCTATATGTTTTAAAAATGTTACCTCCTCAGTAATAACTTACCAATAAATTATTTGTGTGATATTCAGCTGAAGAATATTTGGCGAGGGGTTCATCCCATCTATCTTGCGGAACAGACGTCGAAACCCAGCGGTCACTTCGGAGCTTTGGAGATTTTATCACCTCTTTTAAATAATTCAGCAAACTAGGACCTGCCACAAAACAGAAAATGGTTTCAGGCTGAAAACTTCACTACTAAACTAAAAAAAAACGCTTTGGCAACTAGCTGAATGTTCAAATAAAAAAAATAATTGTTAAGAACAGAAAACTTGATATTTGAAAAAACAAGGAGTGCTGGATTTCAATTGTTTTCTTATCTGCTTTCTTTTTTTTTGGTCTTTTACGATTACAAGTACATGATAAGTAAAAGGCATATTTTTAGTAGATCATAACATTACAATACGAACTTTAGGCAATTTATTGTTTCTCAGCAATATTTTATAAGAAAATATTTAGCAATCAAGCAGACAAATTCCCTTAAATTAAAATTTAGAGGACGGTGATGGGGAGTTGCAAAATAAATAAATAAACAAAACGTTAACACATAACTTCGAGGCAGTCTCATATTAGTTTTATCATGATCCGAACCGATTAGTGAACTACGAGAGGTCGTCAAAATAAGTGAAAATTTATGCATTATTAAATATAACTCAAAACGAATAGTAGGATGTAGATAAAATGTATGTGAGACCATTTCGAAATTCATTTCCTATATTTCAAAAAAAAAATTATCAAAACGCGCGAAATTGGAGTCAACTTTTGCAATTTTACTGTGCTCAATTATCAAACAGTAAACTCACAAAACTTATATCTTTCTTAGAGTTAAACTCGATCAGATTTAGGGCTCCAATCAAAAACCCGACAATCAAAAATACCGAGGAGTAATTGCTTGGCCGGTATGAGACATCAACAATACTGTCATCTGTATAGCACATATTGTCATTAATACTTAACATGTCGTTGGTATGAAGAGGAAACAGTGTGAGAGGTATAGCACATCCTTAGGGCACACCATCATTTATAGGTTTGAAAGTGATTCAAAATTCAAACATTCTAATTTTACAAAGTAGACCTGACGATGTAATAATGAAGTTCGAATATGATGTATAGTTAAAAATTGCAAACGTTTTTAAAATGTGGATACAAAATTTATTTCTCCAAAGACTGATGATGTAAAGCACAAAATATGTGATTTTGCCATCTCACCTGCTGAAGAAATATATTGCGAATGATAAGCAATATTACAACAAGGCACTTCCTTTGCAAACACTCCTCGTCTCGTCAATGAAGAAACAAAGTCCTTCATAATATCCGCAGGACCCGAAATCGTGCTAGAATCAGGACCATTGTGACAGGCAACTTGAATTTCGGGTGGACATAATTTTGAAATCTAAAAAAATCATCATTTTGAACAAAGCTTCTCTCCCTAGTAGTTTTAAACATAACATTATTAATGTTGGCCAACCCTTATTTTAAAATACATACATACATATTTTCACGCCAAGTCACTTACTAGGTAGGCAGAGAGTATCGAGTACCAAACTTTACGATACCGACAAACCTGTCTGGCTTCCTTCACATTCATTACCCTTTTCATACAATACATGAACCTGCAACCCGCGGCTCGAGGTACATCTACATCTGTATTATCCCTCTGTATGCTAGAAACTATAATTTACTTAAAGTTTCTAGCTCCTGCTTTAACTATTTACTGGTTGTTTGTCCGTGGTATCCACTGGACCATTATACTCGAACTTTATACGAAATAGGTTTTTTATATCATATTGGAAGGTAAACAAGCAGCCAGATTTCCTGATGATAAGAAATTCACGCTGCCTAAAGACACCAAATGCGTTGCCAACCTGACTCCGAGATGTTAGACCACGAGCAATAGTAAGTGTACCAGCTACCTTATCCCCCGAATCGGAACGCTTCAACAGCAAACACTGACGTAAATGTAAACTAAGTATTGTTCATGAATTGGATGGCTTGACTTAAGAAACGCATAACTAAATGTCGTACATCGCACAGCGTTTTTTCATTTCTTAGCCAAGTAAGCTTCTTGAATACGGGTGTTTGTTTATTTTGTCTGGTATATTGTATAGAAAGACGTTTGGTATGTCTAGCGTTCAGACAATATCTAAACAAGTTGACCAACAAATCTGAAATTCATTGAAATGTAACTGGTTATTGAATATCCAAATATATAAGTGTGTGCGTGTTAGAAATATACTCATATGCGATATGGAATGGAGGGGCGCGTCGTTTTAATTTAGATGATCTGTGCTAAGCTATCGATTATAAGAAGATTGCTTTTTACCTCATGGAAACCGAGCCCAACTGCTGCCATAGATCCACGAATGAATGTATTTTCTATAGATACAAGCCCACGGCTGTAGGCAGAAAGTATCATTTCTTCTGCAGTAAAACAACCATCGCCATAAGCGCATCCAAGTTCACCTAAACTGTGTCCTGAAATTTATATTTTTTATAGTTTAGAAATGCAAAAAAGACAAAGGCCCTAGTAGTTAAAATTATATATCGTTTGGGAAAAGATTCGAAAGATTGTAATTTTATCTGCAAATTTCTAGTATGCAAAACATCTCTATCAACCCTCCACAAAGTACGGTAATTTGTGAAGTCACGCAAAAGGGTTGATAAGGCAGGAAATGGACAAAATAACTCTAACATTTTTCGTGTCTAACATTGACGTATTTTCTAATATACGATGATCAATATTGATCAAATCTGATTCCTTACCTTTCTGCTATAATTATAATAACATGAAGGGACGAAAAAAAGAGAAGCGCTAGTAGCAAGTTGCTAGTTTTATATAATTAGCTAAGTTCACATTATGAAACATGAAAATAATCGTACCAATGATTTTGTCTGGATGGATCCCCAATTCCCGAAGTACGTCAGTGAGTCCTATTTGAACAGCTGCGATGCCCACGAATGAATTCAAAACGTTGTCAAATATTTTTTTATCAGTCGACGTAAGTATATGAACTAAGTCGACACCTTTTGGCTCCAATACTTTCTGACATCTGACGAAAAAAAAAGTATGTAACCGCGTTTATTCAGTTTAAAAACCATCATTGAGAACGTTGATTGAGGTTCACATGAGGTTGACGATTAGTGCAGTATCAAAAGCTGGTAGTAGCTAAGGGTAACTAGATCAATGTTTGAAACTCGAAGCCGTGGTATATTATAGCGTCAGTAGTTTTGTAAAAAAACGCACATAATATTTAAACGCAAATCTTAAATGTGCTTCCATCTAAGGTATGTAGATTTCAGTTATCTAATTTGATATTAATTTCATATCTGTGTTTGCGAAATCTCAGTGAATGGAAAGTCATAAGAAATATGCTGGAATCTATAGATATACAGAGTTACTTTCAAGACTGGCCAAATTTTAATATGTACAAGGGTGTTAATACTAAAATGAAAGAGTATCTTTATATTAATATAATTCTTCTGTGAGTGTGTATGTCACTGAACTCCTTCTAGACGACTGGACCGATGTCGATGAAAGTTTTTGTGTGTTCTAGGGAATCCGAGAATGGTTTAGATTCACAATTTGGTCCACTGGACCAAATTCGTCGGTTTTTTTTAAATTAATTTTTTAATAATAAGTAGTTGTTGATTTTGGAATGTTTCACATCGGATCCGACAGACTGCGCTACTGTCTAAGCATTAATGTCAAGCGATACGAAGTTTGCTGGGTCAGCTAGTCTATATATATAAAAATCAATTGCTGTTCGTTAGTCTCGCTAAAACTCGAGAAGGGCTGAACCAATTTCGCTAATTTTGGTTTTGAATTATTTGTTCTTTAAAATAGTCGGCGATAAGACTTTACTTTTTGTCAGCAGCCTGTGCATGCGATCGTGGTCGGCGTTTACATTCTAACCATGCATTTTGTATATTGCATTGGATAAAAATTATCCAATGTTATATATATTGGACAAAAGTTTTATTTTTCTTGATTTGTTGTGTTAGGTATTATTGACTTCTAATCCCTATCTCAAAATTTAACTGGTCTTTTTTTAAAACCCTATATAAATTACCTTTCTATAGCAGCTGCAAATACAGGTATGCGCATCAGATCAATACCCATACCAGGCCACTGAGATCCCATACCACTATACACGAACCACAATGGGCGCTGGGCTTCGTCAAAGTAGCTAACTACCTCACATAGGGCTACAGTTTCATTTGCCTTATTTGTATCTGAAAAATTGAGAACAGTTAAAACAGATTTTCCCCATGTTGGACACAAAAAATTTTTTTTTGCACGAACTCTCTGTGTAAAACAGTCCTTATACTTTTCTACCATGGCAACTCGTAAGTTTCGAACAAAGGTGAAACGGGTCTTTTTTTATATATTATAGGAAGGCAAACAAGCAGACGGATTTCCTGATGTTAAGAAATTCACGCTGCCTAGAGACACCAAAGGTGGTTATGGTGCGTTGCCAACCTGAGGTCGGGATGTTAGGCTTCGAGCAAAAGTACGTTTACCGGCTACCTCACCCTCCGAACCGGAACACATCATGACGTTATGGCGGCAGGAATAGGTAAGGTGGTGGTACCAATCCGGGCGAGTCGCTGCGAAACTCTACCACCTAGTCAGATGTCACGGTGTTAGTAACGGTGAGCCTATGCTCGCCTTTTACGAGCTGCCTGGCAAGGAAGGCAGATGGTCTATTCTACAAAGGAGCCCGGACCAACACGGGGCAAATACCACTAATAATACCACTGATGGAAGAGTGTTGTCCAGCAAGTTGCCTGGGCAACGATCCATCATCTTACCGAATCCTGTCACCACAATGACAATGTGCTGTTCCAATTGGGATGTAATATTAGCCAATAGACTTGCACAATTGGCCTTAAACCCCAGCCATAGGACAGCGACGCACCTGCCCAAATGTATGATGTCAATAGGATGCAGTTATCTCATATATGTCTTTTGCAACAAAAAAAGATTGTCGGTTTGATAGGTATCGATTTTCTTTTAAATATGTTATTAAGTACTTTACATTCTCCCATCTACCTTAAGTTTTAAAACTAGTCATTTTCATACTTGTTTTATCATACAAAAAGTATCTGCACTTCCGTATCATATTACATTTTTTTGAGAATTAGCGTCGTTAGCGTAACATTTTTTATTTTTTATTGAAAGTTTTAGGTAGACAATTATAATGGTAAAACAATAATGAAAAAATGTGATGACACAAACTTTATTTTCGGTGATCACACTTCAGAAACTAACAGCAAAATGATGTTTCACGAAATAGCGGTTAATTTTCAATATTAACCAGTACCTTCACGTCTGTATCCCCGAAAAGGTAAGAGTTACTTTTAGTAGAAAATCAAAAGAAACATTCCCTTATTTCCGTTGCTAGACTTAGGGATCGTACTCGGTCCAACTCAAGTCCAACTCTTTACAGCTGAACCACAGGGGCGACATTAACTGTTAGACTAATACGAGGGCATTATACCTATATAATAATAACAACATAGATTAAAGACACCAAATACATTATTACTGAGTAAAAAGGTAAATAAAGGCTGGATATAAGCTTGTACAAAAGTTAACCAGCTACCCTGCCATTCACACTGGACTAAGGTTATACATATACATATTATGGCAGAAAGAGACAAAACGGCGGTACCAGTTTGGGCCAGTCGTCACTATTGGTATATTGTATATTTTTTATGAAAAAAAAAATGGCGTATGGACTAGTTGGGCTGTCTGATGGAAAAAAGTCACCACTGCTCATCTTCAACACAAAACGATAGATGGCGTTGCGATGCCGTCTTTTTAAAGTTTAACCCTTCACATAAAAATCCTATAGTCGTTTTTTTTCATTACAGACGAAAACCAACACTATGTCCAATCTTACCTAAAATTGTGTATCCTCTACCAAGATGACCTGATAATCTCGTTTCATGAATATTGTGGAACAAAGACAACTCTTCCGGATCAATGGGTCGGCTTTTAAGATCATTGAAAATCTCTTTAACAGCTGTATCTTGTCTTGCTGACACCAGCACTAAATGTGGGATTGATGATTTGTAGCGAGAAGGATCCTACAATTGAAATATTATATATTATTATAATTCTTGCAATTTTTATTTGCTAAACTACATGAATCTTTAAATATAAAAATGAATCTCCATTTCGCATGGTCACCCCATCACGCCTGAACGGATGGACCAATTTTGGTAATTCTGTATGAAATGACAATATCTTTTTTACGCACTCTTTTGTAATGGGTAGAAACTTCTAAACTCGCGTCAGGACACGTGACCTGATCGAGAGTTCGTAAGACGGCGCAGGGTGCTTGCGCGAATGTTCATGTTGTTATGTTTGTGTACGGTAGCGCAATAAATGAATATTGTATTCTACCACATAAGTGATAGTACTTTCATACCGATAATTAAAGCAATTCATGCAAAATTATTCCCTAACCATTCCAAAATATCAAAAATGCACAACGTTAATATTCAAGGTTTCACTTCTGCCGGCACTCCTGGAGTGCAACCCGCCGTTTTTGTTTTACTTGACAACAATCCCATGTAAGAGGAAATCAAATGCAGTTCAGAAATACAAATTGATCGAGGTAGAACATCTCAGTATTTAAAGGATTAGTGAAACTTAGCCCTTACCATGACTGTACGGCTTGTCAAGTTTACTATACCCGCTACCGTCTCTGTAAGTTATTTGTGTGAAAAAATTGAACAGCGCCTCTATTGGTAACTAACATACATTTTTAGACCGAAGGTGTCTTAGATTTCGATAGCATAATCTATACCAGCTCATGGTAAAGGCTCTTAACACTGATCATAGTAACATCATTACCGTCATTGTTTAACATGGCATTCCTTATTATTATTACATTTACATTTATTTCTTATTTTACCCTTTTATTATTAGTTTATTGATTTGAAATTGTTTTTTACTTTTTGTTCACAAATGTGACTTTATTACAATTGATTTAATTTACATAGGACAGTTTCATAGTAATTATTTTTAAAAATGTACAACTATTTGTCAACTTTAATTTTTTTAGTAGATGTTCCTGTTTGCGGATTCCTTCTGTCTAATTAACTGGGTAGTATGTATGTAGATTATATTGCTTCTTTTGGGGTTTTGTAGCTAAAACCCAATAAAAGGAAAACACTTACTGATTCGTAATTCCTGTCAGTGTGTCTGAGACGATTTCACGACTAAACCGCTATACTTCTTTTGATGATGTTTTGTTATGCATATAGTTAAAGCTCCCAGTTAATTGATACTCTTTTTTATAAATAAACCTCAAAAAGACTACAACGGGAGATACAAATTTATATGAAAATCAACGAAAACTGCTGTCCGAAGTCGCGGAAGTACTTGTAGAAACTGTCATATTATGTGGCAAAAGAAACGATTCGTAATCTAGTACCTTAATCTTCTTGTGACCTTTAAGAAGTACGTGAGAGTTAACACCACTAATAGATGAGATATTCACAGCGGCATAGGATCGGTCGAAGTTTTCGTGTTCAGTTACAATTTGCATACGACCTTCCCGTAATCCTGCTACGTCTTGACGTGGACAGTCACAGTGTAGGTTAGCCGCTAGCTTGCCGTTGTTATAACCCAGCAACACCTGATAAATACATTTTTTTATTATAAAGTCTTCCTAAGGTTAAAGATTTGGTCATGTTGAAAGAATGGCAGATGAAATATTGACAAAACGGATGTACAATACGAATGTGAATGGATGTAGGTACCCGGGGAGACCTAGGTTGATCATGGGTAGTGGTGGACCACGATCAAATCGCTCGGGTGTTATCCGAGGGTGGTGTCAAGAATTTTGTATGAAAAAAGTAATGACCGTGGTGGAAGCCAGAAAGATCTGTGATCGTAAGATTTGGCACTCGGTTCTCTCTGCGTAACCTCTAAAGGGCTTGCCGTGAAGATATTATGTATATGTATGAGTGTGTGTGTGTTTATGTGTATGTGTATGTTCTTTCCAAATTAGCTCACAAAACTGTGTCAAAAAAACTTAAATCAGAAATAAACTACACTCGTACCTTTAATAGTCCATATTTGTTTGTTTAAGTTCAATGACCCAAGTGCCATGGATGCTTTTCGACGCCTGGCGTTTTAACTACATTAATAATTAATATTTTTGTATTTCACTTTTTTTATTTATGTTTTTACTCTTTTCTTAGTCCCTAATTCTTAGTTGAAATATAACAAAATGACCTGCAGGGACGTTGATTTACAAATTGGCGGTTTATTTCCGATTTTGACAACTGAACAGATAAGTTGGTAGCACTTTAAAGTAATTTACGTGTGATAAGGTGGTGCAAAAATATAAACATGTCGAGTGTTACACCATTATAAGTTAGTATGTTAGTTGCAAACAGTATATATTGTAAAGTACTCCATCTGCAAATTAGGCATTTTTTCAAAACAAAAACAGCCAATCGCACAAGCACTTAGCCAATCACACAAGCACTCAGCCAATCGCACAAGCACTTTGTTAGTGTCCATTGAAAAATCTAGTTCAATTAATAAATATCCCAAAATTCACACAAATTGAATATAGCCCAAAATAAGCAAATGCTTGTGTTATGTGTGTCAAAATTAACATAGAACTACTTAAGTAAATAGAGAAATAAATTTAATAAACACACTCGGACTGTCAGGAATCAAACCTGAGCTTAGTGATTGGTCGGTGACTTTAAGCGTCCGTAATTCGGTGATCCTCAAGAAAACGAGAGTAACCGACATAGTTCAGAGAGTTAGCAAGCTGAAGTAGCAATGGGCAGGCCACATTGCTCGTAGAACCAACAACCGCTGGGGAAGAAAGGTTCTCGAGTGGCGGTCCCGCACAAAGTCGCGGGGAGTCGCTGGTTACAAGCGCCTGGTGACCGTGACTTGTGGCGCTCTTTGGGAGAGGCCTATGTCCAGCTGTGGACGTCCTCAGGCTGATGATGATGATGATGATTAGGCTGTCATGCTAAACCCTCGGCTTGACTACAAGTTTATGCGTTTTGGAGACAACAAGTCTCATAGTAAAACTTCCCTTATTTCTTCTCTTTAATTTTTTGTACAAAAATTTAAAAAAGCGAAGCTTCTTCATACATGGAAATGTAACAAAAAGTCATAATATTTTTACGTTTTGTAATGTTACACATGTACTCATTTTAGTGAATATTCAACAACAGCTTAACCCCTTTTTTTATTACCTTCACTATAGCATTCATTCCAGAAGCGGCTTCTCCGTAACCAATATTGGATATGACACTGCCTACCAATAGTTTGTCATCTCTATTTTTGCAAAACACTTCATCAATTACATCCAATTCAACTTTTTCATCTTCTAGTATGGCTGAAACAGTAATTTAATTTCCTATAAATAAGGGGTTTAAAACTTTTACAATGATTTGACTCATGCTAAAGTTTTATTTTTCCATGTATTGGTCTGGGCAGAATAGGCCATCTGCCTTGCTGTCAAGGAGCTCGTCAAAGGCGAGCATATGCTTACCAATACTAACACCGTGACTAGTTGGTAGAATTTTGCAGCGACTCGTCTGGATCGGTACCGCCGCCTTACCTTTTACTGCTGCTATAACTTTAATACGTGCCGTTGACGTGTTCTGGTTGGAGGATAAGAAAGCTTACTTTTGCTTTTGCAAAATTTACTTTTGCTTGAGGTCTATTTAGACCTCAAGCAAAAGTAAGTTTTTTAAATTTTCCTAGTCTTAGGTTGGCAACGTTAGGTTGGTTACCGTCAGCAAATTCGTTAACCTTGTTTACCTTTCAATGTCATAAAACAAAATATCTAATTTGTTGCTAACCGCGAAGTTTTCACAACTTCACCGGGCTTTAAGAACAAACTACCGGCTTCGGTAGTTTGTTCTTATAGCTTGAAAGACAAAATAGGACAATTGAATTGATCTAAAAGTGTCAGGCTTAATATCTTTAAGCACGCTTCCTCAAAATCATAAATGGCTTATCGCCTTATTACGGCTTTCCTGATAGCAAGAAATTCACGACAATTAGAGACACCAAAGTAGTAATGGTGCATTGCCAACCTGAGACCGGGATATTAGGCCTCGAGCAAAAGTAAGTTTGCAGGCTACTTTATCTTCCGAACCGGAACACGTCAACGGCAAGCATTAATGTTATGGCATCTGGAAGGCGGTGGTACCAATCAGGACGAGTCGCTGCGAAACTCTACCACCTAGTTAGGTGTCATGGTGCTAGTGATGGTAAGCTCGCCTTTTACGAGCTGCCCGGCAGGAAGGCAGATGGTCAATTCTAAAAAGGAGCATAGACCAACACGAGGAAAATTTAGTGATCGAATGTAGTCCTATCTCTGTGGATAGGTTAATAAAATTGTTAGTAATTCTCTAAAACTTTCTAATAAATTGAATAGTAGTAATTCGAACCTGAACCAAAAGCCTCAACGTATTTGATTTCTTGCGGTTTCACCTCAACTTCATCGTAGAACTCTTTAAGGAACATTTTATAAGTTGAAGGGTTACGATAGAACCCAAATTTTGGACCTGTATCTCCTTGTTCCATTGATGTGAAATGGCATTTTACGTGAACGACGTCTGCATAAATTCTGTAGAATACAATCAAAACAAATTACTACAATTCGAAATCAATTCGATCCTACCCGACTAGCTTGTACTTATAAACTTTCAAGGGGTAATTAAATAAACAACGTATTTATTAAGATTTTATTGCGTAAAGGTTCCTTTCAAGCGTTTAAACATTTGAAAATATGAACTACGTTTGTGTTTGCTTGTTATATATGCAAATGTGTAACAGAAGTACATACGTTCAACGTGTAACAGAAGCAAGTTTATGGATAGGATGAAAATCCAGGGAATCTATAATCTGATCAAGGCAATCAGAAAGAGTAGTCAAATGAGGATAGCTTATAAACGTGAAAAGTTAAAGCGATTAGAGAAGAAGGAAATAACTCATCCCTTATAACATCCCTTAACAAAAAAGATAAATACACCTCTTATGCCCAAATTACTAATGTCACAAGAATATGATTAGTGTAGAATTAATGGTATCGTTTAAATAAATAAATAATAAATATCCCTTGACAAATAATATAAATTAATTCTAAATTTGGGGCTAAACAAATTACATGCTATGCGTATGTGGATCAGCAATGACGGAACAGCATGCTGGAGAATCTGGTAGCAATCTCGATAAAAGTGTCTATCGGGACTATGCAGGCAGCAAATTCTTAGCATTATTGCAAAATCGAAAACATCGAATCTAAAGGAGGACAAAGGCATTAGGTGTCATTAGTCTGAGCATAGATATGATGGCGCCGGCAGAGGCAAAGCTGGGGTCCAGACTAGCGTAGTCGGAGATGTCAAGGAATATAAGGCAGTACAATAGGGTTCGTCAACAGCAGGAGTCTAAGGGGGAAGGCATGGATGGGAGCTAGTTTGTGATATTTTTATTTAAGCGAGTGAACCTTACATATTTTCAAGAGGAACATTGATAGGCTTCAATAAAACTTTAATGTAACCTAGTCTTTGGTAAACTACCGAGTATTACTTATAAATAATTTAGTACCTGGATGACCGAGCATTGCTCGGTATTTTTTTTTGTTTTTTTATAAATTGTGTTTTTTGGAAATTATATTTAAGTACGAAAATTTAAAAAGTAACCTCAAAGCAAACAATTATAGACTTCGTTATTTAACAACGGACTTCGTTACTTAACAACAACAATAAAACACGAATATGACATTTTCTAAAAATTATTCCTAGCTAGATCGATTTATCGCCCCCGAAACCCCCTATATACTAAATTTCATGAAAATCGTTGGAGCCGATTCCGAGATTCCAATTATATATGTAAGAGGAGGGTTTGTTGTACCATTGAAATCACGTTGCGCTTAAATAACTTCATAAGTTTATTCACAATAATAATACTGATTTCAAACACTAACATAAAAACACTGTCACTGTAGTACTAGTTTTTAGAATTTAAACACTTTAATAAAATGGTATAAAGAATAACACTTTAGCACTGATTTCACGACACTGATTTTAAAATGTTATCATTTATAGCACTAATTTTTAGAATTTAAACACTAATAAAATGTAATAAATTAAAAGCACTGATTTCAAAACACGTCCGTTAATAACGAATATCGCGACGCAACTGAGTAGCGAGCTTACGGCCGCCAGCCGCCGCCCTCCCTACGTCGTCCATCCCACCCGTCGTTGAAATGTGGAGGTGAAAGTGTTACCAGTTTATTTAAATGATGAAAATAACGTTTAATGTTTCGCGCCGATACGGCCATACTGACGACAGGCGCGTCCCTGCGTCTGTATTAATCAGATCACTTATCTGAAACAAGTGCATGGTATTAAAAAAAATAACTATGCGCATCTCTTTAATATTTGTCTTTCGTAGCAAAGAAAAACCATGGTGACCCATGAATATCACAAGTTCATAAGGTTTCACATGTTCACATTTCACAGTTAAATAATAACACATCACAGATAACACATAACCTCATAGCCTCAGCGCTAATATTGGTTTCACGTAACCTCAGAGCCTAAGCGCTCATTTTGGTTTCACACATAACAGATAACACATAACCTCATAGCCTCAGCGCTAATATTGGTTTCACGTAACCTCAGAGCCTCAGCGCTCATTTTGGTTTCACGTAACCTCAGAGCCTCAACGCTCATTTTGGTTTCACGTAACCTCAGAGCCTCAACGCTCATTTTGGTTTCCATGCCACACACACACAAACACATACACACAAATCACGTAAAATAAACATAATTTTATTGCCACTTAACTTCAATTAATGCAACCTTCACTAGCCTCAGCATGATAAGTTATGTTGTTGTCATCATTATCAGTATATTGCAATTGTTTGTTCATCGCCGATACTGCCACTTCACTTTGCACACCAAATTTGGGTGCACTTCGTAGATGTTCATGGCAAACCTCTTTGGATCGATCTCGTTAATTGCTTCTTCGAATCTCATACCTGTCTTGGGGTAGAACCTTTTTTATTTCGTACGGTACATTATACTTTTGGCTTAACTTTGTTCCTAGTCTAGGTGGTTCTCGCAATAAGGTGTATTCTCCTCTTAAATTTTTTCACCTTTGACTTTTCTTTATCGTAACGTATTTTGTCTCTTTCAGCCTGCTTGGCCATCCTTTCTACAATAATTTGTTTAAATGTTTCTGGATCCACTCGTTCATTTTTTTCATCAATGAGATTTATAAATTGTACGCAACCTTTTTTTTCCCAGTTAAAATTTCTATTGGGGTATGCCCTGTCGTTTTTGATCTAGTACAATTTATTGCGAGCTGAAAAGTTTCAAGCAATTTTGCCCAATGTTTTTTTTTTGTGTATTGTTAATTATACGTAGGTCACAATATAAGTTTAGCGTAACTTAAAAAAACAATATGTTATGACCAAAACGTTATGTTTATTGTTTTTCAAAATAATCTCCTTTATATTTTAAACATTTTTTTTCATGCGATCGAACCATTTTTTTTAAACAGGAGGACCACAGATCTGAAGGCATGTTTTCTACGTGCCGATTCAACACTATTACTGCCTCTTCGGAGTTGGTAAAAGTAAAACCTCTCATCAAATCTTTGATTTTGGGGAAAATACAGAAATCACAGGGTGCTAGGTTGGGGCTATTCCCAAGATGAGTGACGAGATGTACTTTTACGGAAGCTAAAAATGACTGTTTTGTTGGCCTTGTGTGAAGAAGCGTTGTCATGGTGTAGGAGAATTCAGCTTTTGGGTTGTCTTTCGCGACCTTTTTCTAGTACCCTGGGTAAACAAATAGTAGAATACCGCTCGGCATTAACATTCTTTTGAGCTTCAAGTGGAATTGTAGAGATGGGACCCGTAGCTGAGGAAAAACGCGATAATTTTTTTTACCAACGTTTCTCGCCTGTCTCACTGTTGTTGAGCTGAGAACAGTATTTTCAAACACCCATTCACTAGATTGCTGTTTTTTGTTTTCGAGTTCTCAACAATAAATCTACGTTACGTCTCTTGTGACAATATCATTAACAGCATTAGAATGTCTGTGGTCGTACTTCAGTAGCATCTTTGTGCACCATTTCACGCGAGCCCGCTTCTGCTCCGAGCTTCGAGCTGCTGTGAGTTCATGAGGGATCCAACGACAACAAATTTTCCAAACTTTCAATTCTTCGTGTAAAATTTTCTGAATTTGGCTCATACCAATCTCCAATAGTCCTCAAATTGTCGCATAGGTAATTCGGGGTTTTCTGTAATTAACCTTTTAACAGTAACCACACTATTTTCGTTGATGGCAGTTGAAGGCCACCCTTTACGAAATTCGTCATGTAAAGAAACTCTACCTCTCTCAAATTCTGCAAACCATCGCCACACGGCGCTCAAACAGGATAATTCTCTCCCAAAAGCATTTTGGCAGACGAGCGGCACAGTTTAATATACGATGCAGCAAATAAATATCTCCCTTGTTAGTTAAATCCGTGTTCATAGCAACTGAAGCTTTACAAATATTAGTTTGTTTCGACTGTCAACAATTTGTAGTGGCTGAAATTCTATCGTTGTTTAATGTGGCTTCTATACCTGAAATGCTTAAGGTATCTTTATTAAAATAAGATAAGATATTTTTAAAGAAGTTTAAGATATTCTGTCAACGGGTTGATCGCTTCGTTGGTCGAGTGGCTAGTGTACACGTCTAACTACATCGACCAAACGCGAGGCTCGGGTTCGATTCCCGAGGGGGCAGGCATTGGAACATTAAGATGTCTGCATTTCCGGGTCACGGTGTTGATTAAAGTCATTCTGGTATCTATTTAAGTATTTCTATGTATTACGATCGCTGACCCATAACACAAGCATAATATAATTTGCTTACTTTGGGGTTTGATCCAATTTGTGTGACTTGTCCAGGCATGTTTATTTATTTATTTAGTATTTATTTAACAGGTATCTTGTGATCCAAAACTAAATGCAAGTCTAACT
>NJDD01003695.1:64682-74712 GCA_002245505.1 Calephelis nemesis | reverse complement strand
TGTTTTTTTATGCTCGACCCGAGTAAAATGTGTTTTATAGGCCAAGGCAGGAAAGGGTTATGATATAATAAGTCTCAAATTAAGAAATGGAAAAGTGTTTCATTAAATTTGAGATTCAGCTTAATAGAAGGCGAATATATACGATTTAACTAGATTTAATTCTATAAAAATAAGTAAAGTGGGGGTTACAAAATTGTGAAACATGAACAATGAAGCTTTTATTTGAATGTCATTGAAATAGCCCAAAAAGAAATTTCCATATTACGGTCTCGAGAAAAATAAAATGCGGTAACTTATCATAGGTAGGTACTACAACGAAAGAGAACAACGATCCATTACATTTTCGTTAATGTCTTTGAGATGAGGTCCATATAGGATCACTTAGGCCATAACATGGCCAAAACCTACCAATCTTAAAAGAACCATCAAAATCGATTAGCCGTTGACCGAGTAATCGCGTAACAAACATACAAAAAAAACATATAGCCAAGTTAAGAACCTCCTCCTTTTTTGAGACGGTTAAAAAAACACTTACTACCTCATATAACGGCTTTTATCTACCATATTTGCTTTATATAAATATAAATAAATTTCGTAAGTTTTCCTAAACGTGCGTGAAGCAAATCGCATCTTTCGCTTCGTCGTCGATTCGAAATCGCGAAAACTTCATGACAAGATTAAGATGCCTGGATTTAATTATGATGTTGTAAGTAATCTGTGTTATTGAGGTGAATTATACTGCGAGATTGCGTTGATTGTAATCTTAATAAAATTATTTGACTTGCAATTTTCCGCCAAAAAAATTTTTTTTGCCGGAAAATTGCAAATTAAATAATTTTATTTAGATTTTAGTATGGATTTACGCAAAGTTACGCCTTCTTCTATAAATTTGCGTTGTTTGTATCAAGTTTCATAATTTTCTGTTCTTCACGCAATGTAAGGAATGGTGAAAGGCTTTCTTTGAAATTAATGTACGAGCTCTTAGTGTATAATCCTTTTGATATTATAAATGCGAAAGTTTGTAGGTTTGTTTGTTACTCCTTCACGAAAAAACTGCTTAACCGAGTTTCATGAAATTTGGCACACATAAAGGGTAACTTGGATAAACATATAGTATAGTATCTAACCCGGAAAGTGTTCCCGTGGGACCATTAAACACGCGGTCAACAACTTGTAGATAATAATATAATTTGTTCTGGTTCAAAATAAAATTATTTGTATTTGTAATAAAGAATTGTAAAAAAAAACATTCGTACTTTTGGGTCATGGTCCAAAAACACGAATGTTTTTTTATTAAATTTATTAATAAGTAAAAAAAAGGTATAAAAATAAATCTGTTCCTAAAATGTTTTCCATGTAACATATCCTGTATAGTATATATAGATAAAGCACAACGATTGTTATATATTTTTTGTCGGTTTGTCTATTTACTTTTTTCGCCAAAAACTGCTCAGAGTATTCTTACTAAGGTACCTAGGTATTTTATTAAAAACAGTATAATATAATATAGTATCTACAATAATATATTATAATATAATAAAAATATATATTATGTTACCATGAGTAAAAAAATATCATTAAAACAGAATAATACCTAGTTATTTATTTTACTTTTGTCTCTTAGTTAAATTGATAATGCATCTCGGAAAAAATCCGAAACCAATTTTGAGTTAAGCGAGAAAAGTTCAATGTAAAGTAGGTATAAGTTTCATTGAAGTGTAGATATTATTATATTATTAATTAGTCTGTAAATTCCAATTTCCAACCACATTTTAATATCGTTGTGGTTTAATGACGTATTAAATCTTTCGTGTTATTACTCAACTTGCACTAGCCGAGCGATAAGCAAAAATTAAACGATATTTGTATTTCATGTACGACTAGCTGCGCCCCGCGGTTTCACCCGCGTAAGTCCCAATCCCGCGGGAACTCCGGGATAAAAAGTAGCCTATATGTTATTCTGGGTCTTCAGCTACCTACATACCAAATTTCATCGTAATCGGATTTGTAGTTTTTGCGTGAAAGAGTAATAAACACCCATACATCCATACATACAAACTTACGCATTTATAATGTTAATAGGATTGTTAGTAAAACCAGATATTAGAAAATATGGATATATATTGTCTTTGGTGAAACATACGATTGTTTACGTAACTCGACGTTATTTGGCTTTTTTTTAATGGCTAATATGTTACTAACCGCGAGATTTTTACAACTTCACCGGACTATTCGTTATTTGACACATTGCCTTGCTGCTCCATCCGTAGATTTATTTAAAAACGTTGCTCAGGAGTGGATATATGCCCGGTTGGCTATAGGCTTGCCACCTATCACATTTCGGGACTTAGTGTCTTGGGCTAGTCGTGGGTGTCCTTACCTGCCGTGCTGCTCAACCCGTAGATTTATTTAATTGCCGTGCTCCTCTATCCGTAGATTTATTTACTGCCATGCTGCTCTATCCGTAGATTTATTTAATTGCCGTGCTGCTCCATCCGTAGATGTAAAAAGTAGGTACTTACTGCGTCACAAGAAATGTTTTCTATTTCTAATGTTTCTGCGTATGTGTGAAGTGTGTAATTACTAATTAGTACGTGGAAATCTCTGGAGTCAGTAGCAAGCCTATTAACAAATCGGGCACATACTTGGTTATACAATAATATCTAACGAGCCTTGGCCTAATAATTGTATAAGCCAACAACACGCCAAGTGCGTAAGGTTTCTGTTGATATAATTATATACAATATATTATATACACCAAGTCTCACGCATAGTAGGTAGGTAGACAGGGAGTATAGATTGCGAAGTTTCACAATTCCTGGAGACCTAATCAGCTTCGTCCACATTCATTACTCATTTCGCCGCCTTCGGCTGAAACCCTAGTGATTTGGTCAATGCCAACCTAAGTCTCCCCGAGTACCCACATTCCCATTGTATATTATCTGCTTTGTCTACCAACTCTTTGATCTTTTATCTGCCATCTTGAGGCCTAATATCCTGGCCTCAGGTGGGCTATGCATCATATTACCACCTTTGGTGTCTCTAGGCTGCGTGAATTTCTTACCATCAGGAAATCCGTCTGCTTGTTTGTCTTCCAATGTCATAATCATTCTTTCCACTTGCCGGAATCAACGAAACATCCTATTTCTCGTTTTAACACCAACACTGTCAACCTTACTCTCTCTCTATGATCTCACTATTACACTACGGATTTTTCGGAGTTTTTTCTTTTCAACTTCATTTATCCTGCTGTATATATACATTCAAAATCCCATCTAGGTATATTAGTACTATTTAAAATTATGCGCTTCTTCTATATTCATCAAGCTTCGGAAATCTGAATGTATTTTATATTTAGAGTTGTTATTACATAATTATTCATTTCGCTTAAATTTAGACTAGGTCAGCCAATTTAAAAGTAAAGTGTAAAAAGTGTAAAGCCGAAGCGCATAATTTAAAATTTAAATAGTAGTACTATACGAGCATAGAAAAGAATAACTCTTTATTGTGCACCAAAATACATAAAAAATAAATACATTAAAAGAAACTTAAAAACTGACGGCCTATAATCCAAACCTTGCTGCCCAATATTGATATTTTGATCTATTTTTATGTTATCGCTTGCCAATAACATATCTGTGGACAGGATAAATGTGTCAATTATGTATGGGATAGGCTGGCGGATAAGCAGCTATCTAGATTGCTTAAAATCCATCTTTAGGGATACATAATTAACACTGGCTGTAAGTGATACACAAAGGCGGTCTTATCGCCAAAACAGCGATCTCTTCCACGCAACCTTATTTTATGGAGACATAATAAAGTAAAAAAAAATATAATAACTTTTTTTATCATAAATTAAGATGTAAGCTATCCTATATCTCAAGTTGGACCAGACTGCTCACGGCGTGCCAATTTAATTAAAAATCGGTTATATAGTTTAGGAATCCGTCGCGGACAAACATCGTGACAGGAGATTTATATATATTAAGATATTATTATGTGAAGTTAATATATTATATATATTATTATGTGAAGTTAATATATTTGTCAAAATGTTTCCCTTTCCCACGACAATATTAAAATGTAGGTGCGTTTAATGTTATTTTAACTTTCTGTTACTACACTGTTGTAGGTTACGATATCTGGACCGTTACTTTCATGGTTTTACGCGTTTGTTGTGTCTAGTTATTTAATTAATTTTTACAGTTATAAAAAGCTGTGTTATTTTTGTGATAATATAATGATAATTTGTTTTTATTAGATAAAAATATACGTTTTCCATATTTTTATGCCATATCTCAGGGATAGTAAGTATTAAATTTATTATACATACATATCTTCTCGCCAAGTCCCTTACGTGGTTGTCAGAGAGTATGGAGTGCCAGACCTCACGATCCTGACAAACCTGTCTGGCTTCCTTCACATTCATAACCCTTTTCATGTGCAAACACGCTGGTTTCGGAGACTCTTGACACTACTCAAATGTATTATTATATTAAAAAATATTACCTGAAGTTTAACGAATGACGTGACATATTGCAAATGATGGAAAGCAATCCCGTCGTCACTGTTTAAGGATTTTCTTAAATCGGGATAGTTAACAGGTTTATCTCAAACTGGAACATGTCAATGGCGTGCACTGACACTATGATGTTAAAATTATGTTAGGTGGATCGAATCCGGGCGAAAGTAGACGATTTTGCAACCTTGACACACGGATTGAACTAAAATAATAATCTAGCCAATTACTAGAAATCTAGAATCTAATTTAAGTTCCAAATTATACAAAATCTTTGTAAATGAGTTATTTAGGTGTATGAATTTAAGTTTTATCTAAATCCGTTTAGTAGTTTTTGCGTCAAAATGCAACAAACATGTACCCGCCCTTGTCGTTGAATCACACTAACACCTATTCATGAAAAAAGATTGTAAGGTTTTTTTTAAATGGCTAATATGTTGCTAACCGCGAGGGTTTCTTTCTGAAGTTGTAAAAACCTAGCGGTTAGCAACACATTAGCTATTACAAAAAAAAAACATCTTTACAATATTTTCCATGAATATTAGTATGATTCGACTGTAAGGCGATGCGGTGGTCACATCGCTAAGAATAAGGTTTACTATAAATCTGGAGGTTTATTCATCTTAAATTTTGCAAGTCAGCAACATTTTGTAGTTTTTTTTTATTTATGGTCGATGACGTGACATCGCATTCCTCACGGCTGACCACAGGTTGTCCAGTTTTTGTTCGCTACCACTCAATTTGGATATCGAGAAACTTACTAGCAAAAACGGTACATTGGAGGTAATTCTGCTACGCGCTTACTAAACTAATTTTATGTTATCTCTGTCTTCCTTTAACTAAAGTAACAGAATGAGACAAAACACGTTTGTTGCTGACAGATTAGCTTGTATGCGATATTTCTATAAAACTTTAATCTGTTCCTCGGAAAACGTTGTCTAAAAACGTTACAAGTTAATATGTCCGGACTAATTTGACATGTTCAAAATATTCTTACGTTTTTCTTTAATTGGGAAAACAGTTCACACTATCGCACTAATAAAAAGTACATACATCATAAATAAGTTTAGTTAATATTCAACAGAATTACCAGCATTGGTTCCATTGGCGTTATGGTTGCGAGAATTCATACTAATATTATAAATGCTACAGTCTGTTTGTTACGTTTTCAAGACTAAATCGGTGGTCCGATTGTTCTGTTTGACTAGCCGACCCGGCGAACTTCTTTGTTGACTAACATTTTGTATGGACAAGATTGAAGTGTGGTTTTTCACACTGTCCCTGAAATGATCCTTCTCCTGGCAATAACCCATACAATAAAAAAAAGTTGAGAGGTGTCAAGGGGCACCTGGATGGAACGAAGTTTACTGAGAAATATGCGCAAGCCGCACAGCTTACAATAGCTTAGTAAGTATAGCAAAAAAATTTCGTGAAAACTTTTCGTGAGAATTTTTCCGTCCGTCTGTCCCTTTCACAACGCGAAATAAGGAACTCTGTTCCAATAAGAAATGCTGATTCTTTTTGGTCCATCCGTTCAATGCTATGGCCACGCGAAATGGATTAATTTATATACATGGACCTGCATAATTAAAGACCTTAGTTTTTAACATGATATAAAAAAAAATAAACCAATTCCCATACGACTGTGACGAGGTATGAAAGTTTGTATGTAAATAAATTCAACATTGATGAAGTCACGGACAAATAGCTAGTCAAACATAATTTTGGATTTGTTCACGCATCGCTTGGCAAATGATATTTTGTTCGTATTCAAATGGCATGGCAAAATGGTGTTATAGAAAGTACAAATGTACTTTGTTACGATATTAAAAAAATAAAGGTAAGCAGAACTCCATAAAAAACATGTGTCACAAGTCTGCCTTTGCGTAATCGTAGTTTTTAACCGACTTTAAAAAATGGAGGAGGTTATATTATGTTAGACTCTTTTTTTTTTTGTTATTGCTACCAAGTCTTGATCTGATGACGCAATCCCAGGGAAATCGAGAAAATAATTAATTTTAGTCGAAGTCGTCGGCTTCAGGCGAAAGGTTACAGGTTCAAATCCTGTCTGGGGCGAAATTTTTTCTTTCTTTAAAATTTATAGAATAATTAATTTTAGTTTACCTACATTATGTTATTGAAATGGAAGTCGGCTTTTGCCGTTTTTCTTCCCTTCAATTGTTGTAGAATCGAATCTTACAATGAGGATCCGTGGAAAGACAGTGTAAGGCAAAATAATTATCTCTTTTAAGACATTTTGGTAGTCCAAAAAAAAAACAGTATTAATATTTTTTTACCGAGTTTATGAATTCTACTTTGTTTTTTTTCTTTTGTTACTCTATTACTCTCCCAATAACGAATTGATTTTGATTTTTTTTTCAATGACACAATACCACTAAATTTTATCAAGATACGACTAATGATTTTTGACTAATATTTAATAATGCATCCTTTTGGTGTACCTAGACGAAGAGAGTCATAATGAAATTGGAGTTGTTTTTTTTGTAGTTTTACTGAGCTTAAATTATTGGAACGAAATTCCTTACGGCAAGCTTGGAGGAGATAGGGATTTTGCTGCGCGACCAAACTGAAAACAATGTGATAGTAAAAACTGTAAGAAAAAGTCCGTGGAATAAAACCGTTAAATGAGACGTGCGCAGGTGTGACAGTCGTATACACAAGCGAGTAGTGTATAATACCTAACTCTTTCTTTTCGTTCTCTCATCCCTTCTCTCTCTATTACCACTCCACCTCGCCAATGCATAGTATATACTCATGAATTGTGTCGATTCTACATTAGCCGAAGGAACTTAGTTCCTACCTGGTGTCCCACGACACCACACTTATATTTTTTTATGTTATAGGAAGGCAGTTCTTTAGACAGCAATGATGTTTATCTGCTAACGTACCATAAATGATAATATATATATAAACCACATAATATGATAGTAAATTGCGGTATAAGTCAATTACAGCTATACGAGTAGGCACATTTACATCCTGCCAGTATCGGCAACCTGTTAGCTTCCTGTGTTGTATCTGTGTTATGTATAATAGTTGGCTGTAACTTTTCTCTAAAGGAGAGTTAATGTCGTTTTTTCATGTGTTCGTGTGTATC
This sequence comes from Calephelis nemesis, assembly GCA_002245505.1. NCBI lineage: Eukaryota > Metazoa > Arthropoda > Insecta > Lepidoptera > Riodinidae > Calephelis > Calephelis nemesis. The sequence continues at coordinate 67,072 of NJDD01003695.1, read as the reverse complement.
TTATATCATATTATATGTGCGTACGTGCGTGCCCACGCGTTTGTGTGTCTGGTCTGGCGTTATATCTTTTGAACGGTTGGACCAATTTCGACGCTGATTATTTGCTTTGAAAGCTGACGTACGGTTCTTGGCTATTTTTCTAGCTATATCAAATGTAGGTTTTGTTTGGTGTTATTGAAAGTTTTTAATATTAGTGTTATGGAAACGAGCGGAAAGCATATGATTTTCAACTAAATTGATATTCGAAATTAGTAAAAGCCAGAACATTTTTCTTTGACTTTAACACACATAGTGTAGCAGTCAGAGCCTAATCTAATGTATTGGAAAACTTTCAGAGACAATAAAGATTACTAGTGGTCACCCATTGGTCGAAATTCGACCATAACAAATTTTAATGTCTCGTTTATAAGAACGCCATCTTCATTTCTCAAGACCAACTACTTTGTTTCCAAACTTTTAAGTGCGCCGTCTGTATCTTTTATCGTTATCATCAATACATTTGTTTGTGTGTGTCAAATGCATGGTAGTGTGCTGTGTGAGTAATGTTTTATTTATCAAATAACGTAGATTATAAGCACTATTATTGAAATATATTTGCGTTCTGCATTTCTCTTACACATACACTATAAGTGTGCCAAATTTTATGCTCCTGCGTCCGCGCAAATTTCGTAAAAAGGGGTCCAAAGTTTTGGCATCACGTATTAATATATAGATTATTATTATCAAATATCAAAAGAAGAGATCTTTTGAAAGCCGACTACAAAGAAAACTCAGCCCACTTATCCTATCCTATTAATATTATAAATGCGAAAGTTTGTATGTATGGATGTATGGATGTTTGTTACTCTTTCACGCAAAAACTACAAAGCCGATTACGATGAAATTTGGTACGTAGGTAGCTGAAGACCCAGAATAACATATAGGCTACTTTTTATCCCGGAGTTCCCGCGGGATTGAGACTTACGCGGGTGAAACCGCGGGGCGTAGCTAGTAAATAATAAATAGTCGGGTGTTCATAAAGCGTTACTCACATGTGTGACCGCTATCGTATCCACTATCACTGGTTATGCATAAGTAACGGTGTTGCTTCACACGTGGATTACCTGCAGTTAATGTTATACCGATAACAGTACGTATCGTAACGTCTTGCGATTTGCCAATCTATAGCACTTGTGGTCAACTGGTGTAAAGCTATATGGAAGTAGGTATTTGCTGTTTACCTGCCTTTGTTAGCGTAAATTAGTCGTCTTTGATTAACCTGAATATGATTTTGATACACACTTTCATCTCCCATTTTTGTCCTTTGGGCAACCCCCAAATTCTTTTTCAATCTTTGAAAAAACGTAATCTATGTTTGAACTCGGTTCTTTGACTATATGCAAATCAAATTCCATCCAAATCGATTTAGCCGTGACGAACAGACTTTCGAATTTGTGTAGTATTAGTATGGAAGAATGAATTACTCAAGTTTCTCTACTAGTAGATTTTCCCTAGGATACTGTCGCCTCTGTGGTCTAGCGGTTCAGTTGTTGAACTTGACTGCATGAGGTCCCGGGTTCGAATCCCGGGTCGGGCAACAAAAAGGGAAAAATTGGGTTTTTACAATTTTCTAATAAAAAAAAATGTTGCTCGGAATTGGATATGTGCCCTGTTGGCGATAGGCTTGCCACCTATCACATTGAGGGACTTAGTGTCTTCGGTTAGTCGTGGGTGCCATGGTTGTATCTCTGCCAAGCTCTTCAGGAATATGGGCGTGAAGATACATAGTAATTAAATGAATTAATAATATATAATCAGATTTTATAATATTAGCCGTGTAGTCGTTAACTATGTCAGCGGCGCAGTACTTGCTAATTGTCGGTGTCCAATTTCATAATCCACAAAGGCTTGTGAAATTCATTCACTATTGTTTAAATGTTGAATGAATGTCACCGGTATATAAATCCAACTATACACAATATATCACTCTACCTCTATTATAATGTAGCGGATTGAAAAGCTATTGTTAGTTTGTAAACATGAAGTTTCACTCATATTTTTATTGGACAAACGATTCATAATCTGATGAGAGGCATTTCTGAAACATTGGACTGTCAAATATGAAAAGAAATATTGACATGCTTCTGGTATGTCCTCGTTAATAAATATCGTTAATAAATTGATGTACAAAAATGAATCCACCATATCGTGTGGTCATCGCAACAAGCCTTAAGGGATGGATCTATTTTGCTTATTTATTTCTGTTGTGAACATTCTTATGAAGAGAAAAACCAGGAACATTGTAGGGAAAATGGACAAACAATGTTTTATTTTTTCCACTAAGGGGGCGTCCATAAATTACGTGAGGTGTTTTTTTACATTTTCTGACGCTCCCTCCCGCCTGGTGAGAT
>NJDD01003695.1:44175-55518 GCA_002245505.1 Calephelis nemesis | reverse complement strand
CGCTACCGCCTCTGTAAATGATTTGTATGAAAAATTAGACCAGCGCCTCTATTGGTAGTTAAGAGAAACACATTTTTAGACCAAAAGTGTCATAGATTTCGACACGTAACTTACCGAACGTAATCTATACCAACTCATGGTACTATTATTCCCCGTGTTGGTCCGGGCTTCTTTATAGAATAGACCATCTGCCTTCCTTGCCAGGCAGCTCGTAAAAGGCGAGCATAGGCTCACCGTCACTAACACCTTGACATCTGACTAGGTGGTAGAGTTTAGCAGCGACTTGCCTGGATTGGTACCACCGCCTTACTTATTCCTGCCGTCATAACGTCATGACGTGTTCCGGTTCGGAGGGTTAGGTAGCCGATAAACATACTTTTGTTCGAGGCCTAACATCTCGGCCTCATGTTGGCAACGCACCAGTAACACCTTTGGTGTCTCTAGGCGGCGTGAATTTCTTACCACCAGGAAATCCGTCTACTTGTTTGCCTTCCAATATAAAAAAAAAAACTCATGGTAAAGGCTAATAATTTGAAGAGACGAGTAAAGTAAATTTTACAAGTCATGAACTCACGATAAGTGCTTTGACGTTTAAAATTCAACTGGCGTTACCATACGTGACAATATATAGGAGCAACTCAAATAATTACTTTAAAATATTCGAATATGTACATTATATTTATGTATATAGGCTAGGTCAATAAACTGTATCAAACGTTTAAAATTGACTGAATTTTTGCATTATTTCGCTAACTATAGCAATTACTAGTAATAATATCTAATCTGTGATAGCAATTGCCACAGTTTCTTCTACTGTTTTGCGTCTACTGAAACGATTTTGATGTAACATAGCGATATTGATACAGAGCTCCTTAGAAGAACATGCACCACCTACTTTTCCATTTAACAAGTAGTTTAAGGCTTAGTTATTTGACCATGACCGGTTATATCTTTAGTGGCAAAGTCCCTGACATGAATATCCAATTTACACACTCATTATATTTGGCGTTGAATACTGCGTGTGTTTTTGAATTTGAATTACAATAAATATCTAGATATCGCTTTAATGTCACTCGGTCAATGGAAAAACTAGGATCTAAACATTAGAGTTAACAATTCTATTATCCTGTGTTAGTCCTTGCCAATGCCTATATCTAATGTGAATATTAGTTGCTTGTTTACAAACTCGGTCATCGTGACATAACCTTAACTAACCTTTGGTACTAACTCCCTTAATAATAATACTTACGCGCCCGTCGATCTGGCGTGTAACTTCATTTTTTTGTTAGCAATAGTGAAGTTACACACTGATCAACGAGCGCGTAAGTATTATTAGTAATAGGGTAAGTCTATGGTTGATTGTTTTGAATAAACTCGTTGCAGATTGTGGCAATTATAAACTATTTGTTATTGTTGAGGCTAAATTTTGTATAATCGGTTAACATTTTTTAGATTTGACGAAGTACGATATGCACCTTTTACCGGTGCTCTAAGACGCAAACTAGAATGCTAACATTTGCTTCAATTTACGAAAATCTCTTTCTTTAATATACGATGACTGTCTAATCTGCCTATTATTGGGATATCTGACCTCGTATAATCTTCTAAGTCATGTATTTACATGCATAATTTAGGTATATACTATATTAGACTAAGAGCTACTGAACGATCCTATCCCGTGTTTGTCCGGGCTCCTTTGCAGAATAGACATCTGCCTTCCTGTGCCAGGCAGCTCGTAAAAGGCATAGGCTTACCGTTACTAACACCGTGACATCTGAGTAGGTGGTGGAGTCTCGGAGCAACGACTCGCCCGGATTGGTTCCACCGCCTTACCTACCTATTCCTGCCGCATAACGTCAGTGCTTACCTTTGACGTGTTCCGGTTCGAAGGGTAAGGTAGGCGGTATACTTGCTTTTGCTTGAGGCCTTACATCCCAGCCTAAGGTTGGCAACGCACAATTTCCACCTTTGATATATGATGATAGTCGAATGGTTCGACAGCTTTCTTATAGCTATCCCATGTAATATGTTATCCCATACAACCTTACGGTAGGATCTTGATAGATTTTATGTGATCAAAGTTTGCTTTAGAAAAGCACATCTTAGTTATGGCGATGCATATCACTACATAGTATAAAACGAAGACGCTTCCTCTGTCCCTATATCCCTTTGTATGCTTAAATCTTTAAATCTACGTAACGGATTTTGATGCGGTTTTTTATTAAATAAAGTGAGTGAAGGGGAAGGTTTATACGTATATTTCATTTTTTTTTATGATATTGGAAGGCAAACAAGCAGACGGATTTCCTAATGGTAAGAAATTCACACCGCCTAGAGACACCAAAGGTGGTAATGGTGCGTAGCCAACCTGGGGCCGGGATGTTAGGCCTCGAGCAAAAGTAAGTTAACCGGCTACCTTACCCTCCGAACCGGAACACGTCATGACGTTATGGCGGCAGGAATAGGTAAGGCGGTGGTACCAATCCGGGCGAGTCGCTGCTAAATTCTACCACCTAGTCAGAATTCACGGTGTTAGTGACGGTGAGCCTTTGCTCGCCTTTTACGAGCTGCCTGGCAAGGAAGGCAGATGTTCTGTTCTACAAAGGAGCCCGGACCAACACGGGGGAAATTTCATAATCGTGCGAAGCCGGTTCGGGCCGCTAGGTTTTCAACTGTGGAAATGATCTCTTATCGTTTGATAAGATGCAGCTTACTCGTCAACTCATGCTATAAAAACATCAAAAATTCACCCAAGATTGACTGATAACGTTGGTATATTTTATTAACATTTGTTTTTTGTATGATAACATGATGGCTTGACATTGTAGGTCATTGACACTGGATAACTTGTGGATTAAACTTCATGAAACTAGTATTAAATTAAAAAAAATGATTTTTTTTGCATTTGCTGAGATCATAGTTAGACAAAATGTATACTCGTAGAAGAAGGGCTTTGTTGAATTGAAAGGTTTTAGATTTATGCTTCTACCAGCTGTTGCCCGCGGCGTTGCCCGCGTGGTCCCACAGGAATATTGTTTCGGGATAAAAACTATGTTAATCCTATGTGGGTAACTTCCCTCTTTGTGTATACCAAATTTCGTGAAACTTGGTTGAGCAGTTTTTACGAGAAGTAGTAACAAACACACAAACTTTCGCATTTATAATGTTTGTAGAATAACTTTTAAATGTGAAGCATTTTATAATATACTAGAACATAATGTTCTAAAAAACCTTGTTAAACACATGCTGAAATCACAAAAAAGGTAGTACAAGACTATTCCTAGAAAGTAGAAAACAGCAATGTTCAGTGGTTGCAGAGTTCTGTATACAAATTTGTCCGGGTAGGGATCCACCGTCTTACCTATTGCTGCCGTCGTATTGACAGTCTAATAAGGAACGCAATGTTTTTGTACGACTTTTTCTTCCATTCACTATTAACAGTGTAAAGATATGAGTTTATTTTAACGTACCTAATTGGACACCAAACTAATAAAAGTCAATCTTGGTGGCTATTGACATTCTGCTGACTTTTAGGCCAATGTTTTTCAACCGACGAAAATTTGATGTTTTATAATTTGATAAATATTAAATTTATATTAGACGCATAATATTCTACAGAGAATTCTGATTTGAATTTTTTTTCAATAGAAGTGACCCCAATGTGATCTAATTTTTGAAGTTATACTTGTTTTGGCGCGTTAGGAAAAAATGATGAGGGTAAATTTTTACGATGCGCGCGCACACCGTCACGAAAAACCGACATGATGAAGTTAGCTATAGATAACATTTTAGTTTTTATTAAATAAACTTTATTTAACTAAATAATGCATTATAATAAAACTTTTAATGTATTAAATACCTTTTTTCTATGGTTAGTGTTATTTTGTCTACAAATGTAAAATAAGGCAAAAGATAAAAATTTTAAAAAGATTATTATCTTATTACGCCGTAGAAGTATAACTTCTAACGCGTGTACATAAGTACACACACAATTTTTTTTTCAATTTAATTCACTTATTTCTAGAAGTAAGTACAGTTTAGGGCAGTTTTTGAGTTATGTTCAAAGTACTGATGTAATTGTTTTCTCAGAGAATATAATATTGAAATTGAAGTCGGTTTTGTGTGTTTTTGCATTTCAATTACATTTAGCCCGGTTGCTTTGTTTCTGTACTATGAATAACGGGCACGCTCCACACTGAGATCTTCCATATTTGTTTTTGTTTATGGATGCTAAATATACTTTAATGATGCTATTACTGGCACCCTCCCGTTAACTGCAGTCTGCGACTTGATATTTATTTTTACTTTGATTGCCATAAAATGCATTCAGGTGATGCCATCCGTAAATCTAAATAACGATGAAAACTCCGACATACTTTATAAAAAGCATCCGTCTTATTTATGTTTGTGGCAAGTCAAAAATAGTTTTTGTTTTGGATTGTTTCATTTTTTCTAAATATGAAATTTCAATGAACATCCGTTAAAGTAAAAGTTTTTATAATTTTTATATTTGATCTAGGTGTTAGCTTAATAAATTGATTTCGCTTAAATGTTCTTTGCAGTAGTTTTTCTTGAAATTTATTTCAAAAACTTTCAACCTGGCAAATTTGTAAGGATTTTTAAATAAAGTTTTTTGGGCTGATGCATACGCAACTAATCTTTGCGTCTGTTTTTCATCATGATTTCATTTCATCGCCTCTGTGGTCTAGCTATCCAAGTGTTCATGAGGTCCCGGTTTCGAATCCCGGGTCGGACAACGAAAAGAAAAATTGGTATTTCCAATTTTATAATTAAAAAACAATGTTGCTCGGGATTCGATATGCGCCCGGTTGGCGATAGGCTTGCCACCTATCACATTGTGAGACTAATGCCCGATTTCACCAAGAGCCCCTATATTTAGGGGACCTTTTAACGTGTTTTAGGGGTCGGTTTTGTATTGAAACAGTCCCGTAAGTAACGTTAAAAGGTCCCCTAAAGTATAGGGGCTCTTGGTGAAATCGGGCATTAGTGTCTTGGGCTAGTCGTGTGTACCCTGGTTGTGCCTCTGCCTACCCTTTCGGGGATATGGGCCTAAAGATATTTTTCTTAAATATGGGATATGGGCCTAAAGAAATTTGTTTTTAAAAATATCTTTAGGCCCATATCCCCGAAAGGGTAGGCAGAGGCACAACCAGGGCACACACGACTAGCCCAAGACACTAAGTCCCACAATGTGATTTTTTTTAAAAATATCTTTAGGCCCATATGCATATGCATGCGTATGCATATATAATATTGGGTACAAAAGGTGGCAAGTATTAAAAATCGAGCACATTTTTAATCTTCTTTTGTGCAGTTTATTACTTAGTATGAGTTCACCAAAAGCATATATTAATGCAAATGTGTACCAAAAAACTAATTTCATTTCTTCTCCTTCCAGACGTTAGCTATACAAAAGGCTATAAACGCAATCGAAACACCAGTCAAAGAAAAACATGTTCGGAGCACCATTATCGGCACGTTCCAGGAACAGAGCGCAATCACGTATTGGGTAAGGGCTGAACGATTATTTTTAACCAAGTGTAAAATATGTTGTTGGATTTTCATGTAAAAATGTTATTAAAATTCTAGTTGTCCTGGCAAGCTTTTGCACTGACCTCAAGGTGCCGATTTTCGTTGTAAAAAAGGGGTGTTATTAGTTTCATGTGTCTTGTTTGTAGCATCATTACTCTTAAACGAATGGACTGATTTTGTTGCGGCTTTTTTTGTTTAAAAGCAGACTTGTTCGAGATGGTTTTAAGCTACAACACGGTGTGTTTTCTCGGGGGCTATTGATTTTTTTTATCTTTATGATTATTCAAATATTTTACTATTCGGGGCTGAGAGAGAGAAATTTAACAAAAACATATTATATATAAAAATCGGTCAAGAAGTTCTCAAGTTATGTGTTGTAAAAACCCAACTTTGATTTAGATATTATTATATATATTATTTATTTGCACTAAAACTGTATTAACAGTAACGTATATATTATGACTTTTACTGGCAGTCAGTACTTCTCTATATAAATCTTAATTAAATTATTGTTCGCCTTTCAGTGAGTAGTAACGGCTAATTACTAATAGATTTTATGAACACAATTAAGTTGTGTCTAATGTCTCAACGGCGGTATAAATGGTAAAATCAGTTGCTTTAGTAACTATGTATTATTAAACCTTAAATCAAAAATGTTTTATGACCTATCACAAAATCTACGTGTGATGTAGCTGAGAAGCATCAGGATCACGTCAAATTTCAAACAAAAATTCGAAATCTACTCCTCCGTTCAAATCTATGATGCCGCAGACGGACACACTGACGGGAACTTATAATACCCCTCTTTCAGTCGAGGGTTGGTTTAAGAATATAGTTTGACATGACTCGATTGCAATTTTAAGGGAATTATTCTAAACGTCTAGGCGACATTTAGAAGACGTATAGAGTTCATTGAAATATAACTAATCTAAAGCAACGCCTATAGAAAGATACAACGAGGTCTCAAATTCCAAAGCGATCGAGATTGTGGTGGGCGAAGAGGAGAGTCGCTTGAGTCACATCGAAATCGACCCCCCCGTTCAAAAGCAATGATACACGGACGGGAACTTATGATATCCCTCTTTCAGTCGAGGTTTGCTTTAAAAATATTGTTTGACATGACTTAGTTGCATTTTTATGCGACTTCTTCTAAATGTTGACGTCTAAGCGACATTTAGAAGACGTAGAGTTCACTGAAACATTACTAATCTAAAGCAACGCCTATCTATACTAATATTATGAAGCTGAAGAGTTTTGTTTGTTTGAACGCGCTAATCTCAGGAACTACTGATCCGATTTGGAAAATTTTTCCAGTGTTAGCCCATTTATCGAGGAAGGCTATATGCTATATATCGTCACGCTAAAACCAGTAGCAGCAGAGCACCAACGAAAAATGTTTCAAAATCGGGAGAAGGACGTAGGCTACTTTTTATCTAAAAATTTCAACGTTTAGCGTTGGAGAGCTAAATATTAAATAAATAAACTACGCGGGTGAAGCCGCGAGAAACAGCTAGTAGAAAGATACAACGAGGTCTCAAATTCCAAAGCGATCGAGTTTGTGGTGGGCGAAGACTGGAGTCGCCCACGCTTCTGTTCTTGAACAGTTACTCGAAATTAGACTAAAGGGAAATTATTTGTCTAAGTTAGCAACAATTTTGGGCCTTCTCCTGTAGCCTTATTTCTATTAAAACGAATCTAATCTAACTTAGCTTACGTTCGTTGGATCTTTTTTTACGTGAGAGGTAAGCGGACAAGTACACGGCTCTCCTGCTGGTATGAGATTATGTATTATATACCGTGGTTTATATACCATAGAAGTAGACATTTTCGTATTATTGTTTTTCTTTGAAATCAATTTTTTTTGCGATAGAATTGTTTTTTTATAAAACATAGAAGTAGTCGCCTTTGTGGTCTAGCGGTTCAGTTGTTGGACTTGACTGCATGAGGTCCCGGGTTCGAATCCCGGGTCGGACAACAAAAAGAAAATTGGATTTTTCCAATTTTCCAATAAAAAAATGTTGCTCGGGATAGGATATGTGCCCGGTTGGCGATAGGCTTGCCACCTATCACATTGTGGGACTTAGTATCTTCGACTAGTCGTGGGCGCCCTGGTTGTGCCTCTGCCTACCTATTCGGGGATATGGGCGTGAAGATACTAGTAGTAGTAGTAGTAGTACGTTTTGTTATTATTATTAGTATCTACATATTTAAGATATTATAAGTATAGATTAATAACAGTCACTTGTTTATTTTCACGATACATCTTATTAATTTTGGCTTATCGATTAGGTACGCAGATTAAAGAAACCTCATGGATATTAATTACACTTTTCATTTTACTAATAATATTATTTGCTAAGTGTACTTACAGTTTCAAAATACATTTTCTGTATATATATTTTGTGTATCAGCATGATTTTTGATCAAATGTGAGATCAGAGAGAGAGAGACTAAGGGAGATTGAAAAAAGTGTTGCTTTAAAATTAGAAAGGACAAGCTCCGTTGGTTCGGTTGAGAGGAAAGAATGGCAAATGAAAGGTTGGTCCGGGCTCCTTTGTAGAATAGACCATCTGCCTTCCTGCCTCGTAAAAGGCGAGCATAGGCTTGCCGTCACTAACACCGTGATATCCGACTACTCACCCGGGTTGGTACCACCGCCTTACCTATTCCTGCCGCCATAACGTCATGACGTGTTCCGGTTCGGAGGGTAAGGTAGCCGGTAAACTTAATTTTGCTCGAGGCCTAACATCCCGGCCTCTGGTTGGCAACGCACCATTACCACCTTTGGTGTCTCTAGGCGGCGGAAATTTCTTACCATCAGGAAATCCGTCTGCTTGTTTGCCTTCCAATGTCATAAAAAAAATACATTGTGAACGTGAATGGGTGAATGTATCCGAGGAGACACAAGATTCATCGTTCCACTATCACATCGCTTTGTAGGCAGAGAGTTTGTGTGAAAAAAGTAATTAATGGTAGAGGTGGTCTGCAGGAATCATGCTATGATACTTTCTGCATACCTCGCAAGGGATTTGTCGTGGCATGTATGTATGATTTTTTATTGTTTGTCCAGATGGTGGCATTACGGCAGCCCATACAAGATAACAGAATCACAGCATGGAAGTTCTGTCACGTGACACACAAACTCCTACGCGAGGGCCATCCGGCGTGCCTCGACGATTCGCAGCGCCATGTTGGCATGATTGAGAATCTGGGCAAACTATGGGTAAGAACGAATTAATTTTACTAGTGGTGGTCCAGTTATCGAAATTGGACCATAATAAATTTTAATTATAAGATGTTCAGAATGAATCAATAAAATATAATGTTCAAAGATTATTAAGGTTCTATTGTTAATTATCTTTTTTCATAAGAGCGCCATCTTTATTTATCAATACCAAGTACTTTGTTTCCCAACATTATGAATATAGTTTGCGCGCCATCTGTGCTCTTATATCATTATCAATATATTTGTGTGTGTCAAATGCATGGTAGTATGTGTAAGCATTATTAAGCTCTTTTTAAGCATTATTATCTGAAAATATAATGCGTTCTGCACTTCTCCTACACATAAACTATAAGTGTGCCAAATTTCATACTCCTCAGTCCGTGCAATTTTCGTAAATAGGGTCCAAAGATTTTGTTTCACGTATTAATATTATGATTTCATTCAATCGTACGACCTAGTTGTCTGCGTCTGGATAATCCTTCTATGAGCCTTCAGCCAGACCTGGCGCTTGACCCTTGCAACGACTCGTCCAAAATAACACTCCTGCTTTACATTCACTGTCGCCATCAACGTTCGCATTTGCTATATTCCGATAAACGGTAGGAAATTAGGTCTTGAACTTGAGACTTCCGAAAAACTTTTCTGTTCTTTATTTACAACGCACCAACAACGTAGTTGGTAGTTATAGGTGAAGTGTATATGTATAATATGTCATGAGCTAATTTGTGTATGTCGCTTGTTTGCCTTCTCGTATTGTAAGATTAAAAAAACTTAAACCATTTTTCGTCCATTCTGTAGTGTTTTAAGGGCACGAGTTTGCTTTTATTAATAACTAGCTGTTACCTGATTCTTCACCTGCGTTTTCCCAGAAACCCTTTGTGCGATCGGGATTAAAAGTAGCCTATATGTTAATCCAGGTCACAATCTATCTGTGTTCCAAATTTCAGACAAATCCATTCAGCCATTCGAGCGTGAAAGAGTAACAAACATACACACGTTCTAACAAAATTTCGCATTTATAATATTAGTAGGATTTCTGCCATAGTTGCAGACTATATAGGTTTTTGCAAACATGTTGATGTCATCTATCGCCTGGTACATGCGTTTGACATGAGTCACTATCGGCCAATGTTAATAATGTTTCTCTAAAGATGGATTTTTAGCAATCTAGATAGCTGCGTATCCGCCGGCCTATCCTATACGTAATTCCCATACTTATCCTATCCACAGATATGTTATTGGCAAGCGATAACATAAAAATGGATGAAAATATCAATCTTGGACAGCAAGTTTTGGATTAGGATTGATTATTAATATTGGAAGTATAACTACATACCGGCAGACATGTTAGCGGACGTCACAACTCATCACTGTTTGTGTTTTGATTAACTTTAACTGATTACGCTTAACTATTGTTGTTTTATTTTAACAAGTAGTCTCCCGTTGGTCGAAATTCGACCATAATACATTTTAATATCTTGTCGATAAGGACGCCATCTTTATTTTTTAAGACCTTTGTTTCCAAACTTTTTAGTGCGCCATCTGTGATCTTTTTTCGTTATCATCAATATGTTTCGTGCATCCGATTTATTTTCAATCTCCGTAAGTTTGACCACGTCTCCATGTTTAGAGCTCAACTGAAATGGCTTCCTATACGATTCCGCAGAAATTTACATATTCTATCTCTCCTATATAATATTCTGTACAACCCGTCAGCTCCCTCATACCTGCGGGAGCGTTTTAGCTTTCTGCACTCTGCTGATTCCCCATGTCGTTCCAACCGTAGCTCTGTACTTCGTTTTCCCGCTTCGCACTCCAATTGTTATTCTAAATCTTTTACTTTCCAATCAATCAAATTGTGGAATTCCCTTCCTGTCGTGATTCGTGACAGCCCTTCTTTACCTTCTTTTAAAAAAAGATTGAAGGAACATTACTTATCGTTGACACAATAACATACTCATTATTTTATCATACTAACATATTTTAATAATTGTAATTATAACTGTTTTATTTTTTACACACTTGATTATTATATTTTATTTATTTGTTCTAAGTATAGCTATAGTTAATTGTTTTTTTTGTACACGATGCCTTCCATTTTTTTTTCACAGCTTTATTTATTTTTGGGTTGGCTGGAAGAAATTTCTTTAGTTAGAGATAAGCTCGCCTTTCTCGCATTTTTACCTTCTCGTGTATTTTGTGTATTTTTTTTTGTGTGCAATAAAGTGTTAAATAAATAAATAAAAAAAATATTTGTTTGTGTGTGTCAAATGCATAGTAGTGTGGGTAAAGTTTTATTTATTGATTTAATGTACTTTATAAGCATTATTATTGAAAAACATTAGTGTTTTGCACTTCTCCTACACATAAACTATACTATACTACTACTCATAGCTAAATTTTATGCTCCTGCGTCCGACAAATTTTCATAAAAAAGGGTCCAAAGTTTTGGCATTACGTATTAATATACCTAGTCTTGCCATAAATATTGTAATAAAGAAAAAAAATATTTTTTTAACTGCAAATAACATATATTACTTTTACAGTGTGTTAGTTTAATACAT
>NJDD01003695.1:25439-38284 GCA_002245505.1 Calephelis nemesis | reverse complement strand
TTGCTGCTTTATAGGACACTGCAATATAGAAACGATTTTTAAATGTGTACTCTTAATGCCGAAAAATTGAATGGTGTTATTTATTCGGATGAAATGTCACAAACCTCGACAATTATTAATTTAATTATAAACCTCTATAATTATTATTTTTAACCCCAACATAGCTCTGCCATCACCTAGTATACTGTATTTCAGATTTCGACAGCAGTTCAAGAAACTCAGCTCATTTTACAAACATGCAAGCAGTCTCCAGTACTATAGAAATTTATTAACATTGCCAGTTCTTCCTTCAAATCCACCAAACTTCTTATTACAGGTAAAATTTCTTATTGCGTATGATTATTGTTAGGCAAGATACTTTTTTACTACAAAAATAATTTAATTTTTACTCATAATTATTGTAAGTAATAATGAGGCTCTTTTATAATTTAAAAACATTATTTACTTGTAAATAAAATACAAGAATTTAAAAACTTTATTTTAATACTTAAAGCTATATTTTAAAACAATATGGCCTGTAGTCCTGTATTTCTATACATTTTTGAAAATTTATAGTAAGATTATAAAACTGTTACACCCATTGTACTAATAGAAAATATCAACTTTTAGTAAAAGATATAAATAATTTTCATTTCATTTCAAAAAGTAATAAAGGATCATGCATGCACACTTACGTATTATGTTCTTAAATATAATCAAAATACATAATATTTTATTGCATTTGCGTCAAATATTGTTTGACTTGCCCTACTATTGTATCTTAGTAGATATTATCTAATTTATAAATTTATTTTCTAATTACAAATTATAATTATTATTAATATAATTATAATAATTTATTATCTAATTTAATAAAAAAAACATTTGATGTCCACAGAGTGACTTCGGCACATACGTGACTCCCGTGGTTTCCATACCAGAGCCCCCTCCAGACGAACCGGACGCGATTGGCTCACTCATCGACACTTCAGACACAGTAAGCCAGGTAAACAATTTGATTTTAAAACACAAATATATTGTATTGTGCCTTTACAAACGCTACATATGACGGGTTTATAAAATTTTCTAAATAATCGCCTCTGTGGTCGAGCGGTCCGGGTGTTGGACTTGACTGCATGAGGTCTCGGGTTCGAATCCCGGGTCGGCCAACAAAAAGATAATTGGATTTTTTCAATTTTCTAATAAAAAAAATATTGGTTGGGATTGGATATGTGCCCGGTTGGCGATAGGCTTGCCACCTATCACATTATGGGACTTAGTATGTTCGGCTAGTCGTGGGTGCCTACATCTTCGGGGACATGGGCGTGAAGATACTTTTTTTTTATATAAAGTTTTCAG
Source organism: Calephelis nemesis (assembly GCA_002245505.1). Taxonomy (NCBI): domain Eukaryota; kingdom Metazoa; phylum Arthropoda; class Insecta; order Lepidoptera; family Riodinidae; genus Calephelis; species Calephelis nemesis. Next base: position 36,946 of record NJDD01003695.1, on the reverse strand, counting down.
GCTACCGTTACATTTTAAACGCATAAACGAACTGAAGATAAGCTAAAAAAAATGTTATATTTAATTTTATGAGTTTTTGTTATGTCATATAAGGTAACGAACGAGGAGGATCACTAACCGCTATAGATTTTACTAGTTGGTCGCTATCTTAGGAGATTATCACACTGCCACGCATTACGCTTCATGTTACGTGTCCACGTACGTACGCGCGTTTCTGTGGGAGTGCAGATCCGCATCATAGTGTGGGTTTTTGCGCATTTACGGGCATAGTTGTATGTACAGATTTAGGACGGTTTTGATTAATTTTATTTAAAGCCATTGGCTGTATGGATAGTGCTCTTCCAAATCACTGACGACACTGCCTGCGAGCCTCTGTGTTGTATACCTTGTGTGCGTTTCATGTTCTTCTATATTTAGGCGTCGCACGTCATTTGTATGAACGCGCATACTTTTTTCTATTCAAATGGAAATACTTACATAAGACGCTAGATTGCATTTTCCTGTCCTACTCTGCTTGATGTGTAGCATTGATTATTCGTCTTATGGCTGGGATTTTTTCTGTGTGTTAGACTGTGTTTTTGTATTCAAATGGAAATCTACTGGTTATCCTATCTACCAGTGCGAAATACAACACAGGCTCTATGGAGAGTTAAGTGGTAGACTCCTTCACTAAGACATCAGTGACTTCATCTCATGCTATAAAAATGTTCTAGATGACGAGTCCCGACAACACTGACATTATGGACACACGAACTACACCGTCCCCCATACCGGACCCTATCGTCGAGAGAGATCGCCTCATCGAGCATCTTCAGAGCGAACTGAAGCGGATGAGGTGAGATACATACAGATATTTCCCCGTGTTGGTCCGAGCTCCGTTGCAGAATAGACCGTCTGCCTTCTTGCCAGGCAGCACGTAAAAGGCGAGCATTGGCGTACCGTCACTAACACCGTGATATCTGACTTGGGGGTAGAGTTTCGCAGCGACTCACCCGGATTGGTACCACCGTTACCTATTCCTGCCGCCATAACGTCATGACGTGTTCCGGTTTGGAGGGTAAGGTAGCCAGTAAACTTACTTTTGCTCGAGACCTAAGATCCCGGCCTCAGGTTGGCAACGCACCATTAACACCTCTGGTGTCTCTAGGTGGCGTGAATTTCATACCATCAGGAAATCCGTCTGCTGGTTTGCCTTCCAATATCATAAAAAAAAATGTATTACATACCGAGCAGAGTCGTTTATTAATCACGTGATTTTTTAACCCTTCATCACGGTGATACGTGGTAAGGTCAAGAATGACCCTCCTTTCTTTATCCATTATAATGGATAAAGAAAGATAATAAGATATAATATAATTATCTTTAAATGCAGGTAGTGGGGCGTTATAGCCTATTTTAATATAAAATTTGGATCTGTGCCTGGTTGGCGATAGGCTTGCCACCCGTGACATTGTGGGACTTAAGTGTCTTCGGCTAGTCGTGGGTGCCCTGGTTGTGTCTCTGCCTACCTCTTCGGGGATACCTATGGGCGTGAAGATACTTCTTCTTCTTAAAATTTTGATCTCACATGGTTAATGGACGATCCTAAATAAAACCCACAAGTTATAATGTTGTCTATCACTTAGTGTCTATAAGAGAATATGTAAGGTTTGACTTTCGTTTTGAAGTTGGTGTTAGCCAATTGATTAAAACTTGTTATGAAATACTTAAATTTTAATTACCTTAATTTAAAGCCGAAAGCTAGCGAAAGTTGACCTAGGCTTTAAATAGCGGGTTTTATACCTGTAATAGAGTAATTTTTTTATATCTCTATAGGCAAAAGTTTCCTCAAAAATGTCATTAAGGTTAATTATTACCAATTGAACATATCATAAGGTTGTTTCTTACGTTTTCTCGTTTCTAGATCTGAGGTAGCACAAATAATACAAGAGAGAAATACAATGTTGGGTTCGATGCGGGAACACTGTACGCGAATGGAGACACAGCTGCAATCCACTAAGGTAATGTGGTCAACATTTCTACTGAGTAGAATCTTTTACATGTAAGCAAAAAAAAACCTTTTTGTGCATAGAAATTAAAATGTTTGCCTAGAAATTAGATGCAGTCTTGTCAAGCTGTTTCTTTAAACATATTATATGATAGTGACCCATCAGGCGGCAAAAGATAACTATGACCTATATAAAAACTTAAATAACACTAGTGTCGATATCTTATGGCCGGATTTTAGGGCACATGTGCAAGATCTACCAGATATCTATTAGACATACCTACTTTCAAATCCTACTATCCTGCGCGGAGTAAACTATGTTTCTTGTCAGCGACCAGCGTACAACATTAATACAACATTTTTTAACCTTGGAGACTAAATTGACATTAGCAATGTTGTCAGTTTTTTGCGATTCATAAATAGTGACGTGCCATTATCTGTGCCTATTACCTATTTTTATGACAGTTCTCTAAAAATGTGAACGTGTGTATTTAAAACGAATTTTAATAAAAATAATACATTATGATTGTAGGTTAATAAATTTCCTTATTTACATTTTCACAAAATCATGAAAAATGTATTTTCAGACACATATTTATTTTGTTTTATTAATTATACAGATAATGACTAAAAAACTCAAAATTAAAAATTAATCAAAATCGAAAGTTGCTAAAAACTACTTCAATTATATCTCATCTCATTACACAAAAAATTAAGTATTTTCCTCGACTTTCATGGGAATTCCAAATATCATCAGATCCAGACTTGTTGGCAATATTGCTACATCTGGAGTGCACTATTTTAAATAAAAAACATTTGAAATCGATTTTCACAATCGAAAATCGGAAAATCGGTTAACATACACAAAAAAATATGGGAGTTGAACAACGAACGTATTATCACTTCCTCCTTTTTGAGATATCGATTAATTATTGACGCTCGAAAAAAGGAAATCAACTTACGTTTCAAAAAATCGGTAGACATAATAGGTACAGGTATTCAGTATGTACAGCACTATACATAAAAGTCAGGTATCATTATTTGTAAACTTAACATTTACATATTTTGTCAATTAAGTCTCTGAGATTTAAAACAGACTATAAAAGTGGCTAATCAAAAGCGTTTGACAAAGAGCTACGCATTTATATAATCTTATAATTTAACCCATGAAATATTATGCACTCAATACCTTCAGTATCTTTTTAAATGTGAGAGGTCAGCGAAGCTTTCCTGATGGTGAGAGAAAACCGTGGTCTAAAGACATCATAGATGTTCTAGGTGCATCGCTCCCGTGTGACCAGAAAGTTATGAGAGTACTGGCTACCCTACTCTCCGAGCTGGAACAAGACAGCGTAGTTATGGTGACAGGAATAGATAAGGCGGTGGATGCCTACTCGGGCAAGTAGCTGCATTTCACTCTACCACCAATGGTCTTGTTAGTAATGACCTGGCATAGAAACAGATAGTCTATTCTATTCAGACTACCCGGACCAACACGGGGAATACCGGGAACAGGAGTATTTTTTAATCACACATAATTTCTATAACATTTGAAATAATTGCACATATTTTGCAGAATGAATTAGAAGATGAGAGACAGAAGGCAGAAATTTTAGCCGTTGAAACACCTGAGGTGAAAAGTAAGTTTTTTAAACTAAACAATACCAAATAACACTAAAAAAAATAACCCAACCTTAATACCTACCTACCTTAATACCGATACCTTAATTCGCAAATAATCGATCTCCGAATGAATCTCATATGAAGACATCTGATAAGCGAATTAAGGTGTAATATAGATAAATTTTAAATAGAACTCATAGTCGTTGTTAACGTAGATCTTCCGTTACAAACAGGAAACATCTAAAAAAAAAAGTGTCTTCACGCCCATATCCCCGAAGAGGTAGGCCGAGGCATGACAATGGCACTCACGACTAGACGAAGACACTAAGTCCCACAATGTGATAGGTGACAAGCCTATCGCCAACCGGGCACATATCCTATCCCGAGTAACATTTTTTTTATTAGAAAATTGGAAAACCCAAATTTTCTTTTTGTTGTCCGACCCGGGATTCGACCCGGGACCTCATGCTGTCAAGTCCAACACCTGAACCGCTAGACCACAGAGGCGATTAAGGAAACAACTAATAAGCACAAAAGTCTCAGTAACCAATACCAATAGATTTTCTGCAAATCTTCAGCGTACAAATATAACTTTGTAACAATATAAAACTGTGCAATATGACTTGTTTTAAAAACGGATAGTAAATTAATAAGTTATTAACATATTACAAAAGCTGTAAAATCAAAGCCATAATAGTAATAGGTTTTGTCGTTCCTCATCAGAAAAACTAACGGAAACCGAGGAAAAGGCGAAAATAATGGAAGAGAAGTTTCAAAAGTTAAAAGGAGCTTACACGCAATTACGAGAAGAACACATCACACTAATACGACAGGTATGTGTAATGTTACATTATACTAGGAACAGTAGTTGTCTACGGCCTGTTTACGAGCTTTTGAGTGTAGTCACTAAACTTGGGTTGACGCTTAGGGTTGTTGCACTATGGAAAATCTGTGGTGTAACACTCGCTGATCGCATTCATAACAGTGAGATCCGAGAAAGAGTGGGATTGTAAGAAAGTGTTGGTGTTAAAATGCGAAAGGGCATGCTCCGCTGGTTTAGTCCTGTGGAAAGAATGACATATGAAAGATTGACAATTTGACAATGCGAATGTGGATGGATGTAGGTACCCGGGGAGACCAAGGCTGACATTTCACGATCAGATCAATCGGATATTATCCGAGGGTGGTGTCAAAGAGTCTCCGAAACCGGCGTGTTTGTATGAAAAGGGTAATGAATGTGAAGGAAGCCAGACAGGTTTATCAGGATCGTGAGGTCTGGCACTTGATGCCCTCTGCCTACCCCGTAAGGGATTTGGCGTGAAGATATGTATGTATGTATGTAATGAAATATTTCACAAAATTTTATATGAGGTAGTAGGTACTTGTAAAGAAAAGGCTTTTTAAATATTGACATTAGGTAAAACTTTAAAAACTTTTGTTACATTAACAAACTAAAAAATAATAAAATGTTTTGGGTCAAGAGATCTAACTCAATTTCTTACTTGCTCTACTGCCTTATGAAAGAAAACTTGCTATTATATGATAATTAACACTTAAAATAAAAAAAAGTTTATGTAATATAAGTTCCCATGTCAATCTGAGAACTTCCAATAAAAAAATTAAAATTCTTTTTTTACTTTGCTTTTTAAAGAGTTATCCCGTAAACATATTGCAGACATAAATTCAAACTATTTCTTTATTTCATATTTTGTATAAGGTATGCATCTATATGTACTTTCAAAAAAGTATTAATACACACATTTAATATACAAATTTATAATGCTCTTTAAAATCAGATAATTATATTGAAAACTAAAAGGAGACCACAAGACGTATACAATTATTTAATTCTCCTCTTAAGATTTCTGAAGTTGGATAAAAATGTAAAATGTGATTAAGGATGTAAAGGCGGAATACAAAAAATAATACAAAAAATCTGGCGGTTTTTGATTAGCAGAAGTGCATAGCTTATCAGGTATTCAGAGGGAACTTGCTGTCCTTTTAACTTATATAACTTTTCTTTTGTAGAAAGCTGAAGTTGACAAAACAGCATCAAGTTTGCGAGCGGCCGCAGCACAACATGAGAGCGCAAAGACAATGCTACAGCAACAGCTAAACGACAGGATGAAGTATGTATTACTACCGACTTGGCAATAATCTACTAAGCTAAGTTTATTGGCATCCTACCCTGGCTAATAATGGCTGTATTACTTATTCCTAATATTTAATGTCAGTATTTTTCGCTGTCGTATTTCGTGTAATGGATTTTTTTTAGAAATAGGTACAGCTAAGATTTACAGACATAGCAAAACAGGTTCGTATCTATAAGATCATCTGTAGAATATCATTATAAAAACGTATTATAATAATACCTCTACAACCAAATAGGTCAAAAAAGGCCTTATTAATTATTTACTTATATGCTATGTCTCTTTTATAACGTCTCGACGAGATTTTACCACATAAATTATGTATTTCATTGAATCAACTATTTTCTGAATTATTGTCTGTTGTCTGAATAAACTAAAACTAAACTTTACTTACTAAAACTATATTGACGTTCCTTAAGTTTAAATTACATGTTAATGGAATTTTAGTTTTGTAGATAAAACTAATGTCTCGAACACGTAATCAGTAAGTTTTATGGATTTAGATTTGATATGATTTTTTATTATGAATGTAGTCAAATGAGTCATACAAGTTGAAAATGAGTTGTATTTTTTAAATTTTTAGAGATGTAGAATTACTTCAACAAAGTGCATCCGCCAGTGAAGAAATTGAGGCCTACAAAATAGAATTAACAAATCTTAGAACTGAACTAGAGCAATCTAGACAAAAGGAGTTAGAATTAGAAACGCTTAGAGCAGCGATGGAAGCTTTAGAAATAGATCATAAAACGGCTATAACGGAGCAACAGGATAAACTATCTGTGATGTCTAGTGAGATGAAAGAAGCTACAGAAAATTTAGAGAAATATAAAAGGGAAGTTGAAGACAAAGAACGGGAGCTTAGTAAAACGAAAGAGGAATTATTAGGACTTAGGCAGAAGAGTGGAGACGAATATAGGAAAGCTATTGAAGAAAAGGATAAAGCTGTAAAAGAATTAGCTGAAATTACGCGGCAGTATCAAAACGAAAAAGAGGTGAGTAGTATTTGAACAAATACTTAATTAAATTTCTAAAAAAAAGACCTACTTAGATAATAAATATTAATTATAATCTGTTGTCACCCTCCTATTATTGTTGTAAAGCTAGCCCTTGAGTAAGGCTAGGCTACAGCCAAAATTTAGACAGAAAACTAGAATAAATACAAGCTTTTATAAAATGATATATGTCCAAAAAGCTTTTATTTATCGCAGATGTGAATTGACATAACATAAGTTTGGATCCTTAATTAAAATCCGTTGATTTTTAATAAAAATATTTGTAGCTATATCTCGATCTGATTACATTTATTTATTAATTGTATGTAGCTCTAATAGCATGTCACCAGCATATCTTTGCATGATATATAGTATTCTGCATGTTAGTTTAAAAACTTAAATATATTTTTCTAACATATTTAAATATTTAACATTTATGTATTTAGACTCTAACGCATCATTCAATAGAATTGCAAGATGACCTCAATAAATTGCAAGAAAACTATAAGAAAATAGAAGAAACTTTAGAGTTAAAGTGTAAAAACATCGAAGAAGAACTGTGTACAAAAACAATTGAATTTGATAATGCATTAAGTAATAAAGATAAGGAAATAAAGGATGCTGTTGAAAATTTAGAGACTGTTAAAAAAGATCTTCAACAACAAATTCTTGACAAAGATACAGAAATACTCAACCTTAAAATTAAACTTGACGAAGAAATAAAAGAAAAAGAACAAAAAAATATTTATATTGAACAGTTTAAAAGTGATAAAAGCAATGAAATATCTTCTTTGGAAAATGAATTGCGATCTACCATTGCTTTAAAAAATGAACATATATTAGAACTTAAAAAAAACTTGTCAGATAAAGATGTAAAAATTGAGAGCCTTGAAATAGAATCACGAGAATCAAATGAAAATTTAATAGAAATTAGCGAAAAATTGAAATCCATTGAAAAAGATTTAGAAATGAGTAAATGTGAATTGTTAAACGCTGAGAAAGTTCACAAAAATAACTTAGTCGAATATGAAGTTATTAAAAATAAAGAAATTCAAGATCTTGAAAACACTATATCAAGGTTAACTGATGAGAAAGACAAACTCTGTTGTGAATATGAGTTACTTAGTAAAACACATGTGCTAGATAAAGAGGTTCGTGTTTTGTAAATGAACTGTTTATTACTACAATTAAAATATTGCTGAGGTCTTCTCTTATCCTGAATTATTTTTCTCTTTAACATAAACTTTAACTCTTACAGTTTGAAACCGTATAATTTTATGCTGGCTGGATCTTTTTTGTTTTATTATTTTTATTATTAAAGTCTATAATAACGGTTATAAATATTTTACGCGTGATTATAGGTATTTGAAAACTCAGCCAGGGACTTTAAAGAAGCGGAAACTGAATTGAAAAATCAAATACATTCTTTAAATTTAGAAAAAGAGGAAATTGAAAAATCTTTAAGACTTGAAATAGACGCGATTTCTTCTGAACTAGCAAGAATGTTGAAAGCAAAAGAAGATGAATTAGCAGATATTACTAACACATCAAATGCTCTAAGAAGTGAACTAGAAAGTAAGATTACTGAAAAAGATGACATATTAGCTAAGTCTGAAACAGCAATTGTCGAATTAAGGCAACAAATAGTTGAACTGACCGAACAAAATGTTCAATCAAAGAATGACTTGGAGCGTGTGTTAAAAGAAAAAGAGAATGAAGTGCAGGTTAGGAATAACAAAGGTGGTGGATGGTGTGGGGCTTATGTGAAATACATTTATGTAAATTATTTTTGTAAATATGTAATGAATTTGTCGACTGTATATTGTATTTGTGTAAAGATGTATGAATGGTATAATCTTAACTTTTTATTAATTTTATATTATTACATCAACCTTATAAAAATATTTTTCTATTTTCTAGAAAATAGTTGTAATACTTCCTTAATCAACATAACATTGAAATAAAACTTACTTAAGAAATCAAACACTCAACAAATGCTTACTATGCTCCACGTAACCTTTTAACGATAAGTTAAAATTTACTAACATAAAATTTCTATTACATATTCATATACAAAGTCAAATGAAAATTATCTATAAATAAATAAAGTCTCCTAAAAATGTTTCAATAAAGAGGTACAGCGGATAATATCCTTTTATATATTTTATTTTTACTTTACAACCACGAAACAATTGCATCGCTATTTTTCATATTATATTCTCCATATAATATGTATGTATAGAATTAACCATCTTATATAAATTAATATTCGATTTGTTTTTTTTTTGCTCACTTGAAACGGGTTACAAAATGAATTGTTAAAAATATGATGCTACCATGCTAGAAAATTTGTTGAAAGCTTACTGAGTCGATTTTCGAATCATAAATTAAAGTTAAAATAGCAAAGACAATATAGTTAATTTGAAGTTAATATTGGGGGCAATTCTGTCGCGCACCAACAAAACAAATTTTTTGTGTATGTTATTTTTTTCCAATCCAACAAAAAAATATATGGAACATTTTAGACGTGTCGGATTAGTCCGGACATCTCTCCTCTTTTTTAATCTACAATTTCCGGGGAATAGATTAAAAGTGTGCAGAAATGTTATGTATGACTCTTTCTATTACTATCTTTGAAAGAAGATAGCGATAATTTAAAATTAGCTTAGCAGGTGCGCAACAAAATTACCACCACAGTCAATCGCAAAAATATACATATTACACTATAAAAATTATTTTGTAATTGAATAGGCTTTTTGATTTTGAAGTAGAATGTAATGATTACAATCCGAGGAACGTTAACTTTTAACTACATTTTCTACCTTCTAAAGTAAGTGCTAAATGGATTTCGTCCCTATATGTTACTTGGTAATTGAGATATCAAATCAATATCAAGACAAATCAAGTCAATTTAAGCCTTTTTTAGATATTTATGTAAAAGTGATCCTTGTTTACTTTTTATTTTGACTTGTAAGGACAAAATCTAGCAGACTACATTTTTTTCTGTGTTATACCAGAGATTAGGTTATACATATAAATTTTCTGTAGTTTATTTGAGAACTTTCTACTAAGATGTGTTGTAATTTCTAATGCTTTCTTATTTCGCATGTATCAAATCTTCAAACATGATCATTTATGCTTCATATATAATTTCATTGTCTAATTTGCTTAATGTTTACGTTTATTTCTTTAATGTTACTGCATGATTTTCTAATGGCATGTTTTATTTTCTTTCAACTCTCTGGGCTCATCTGAACAATTCTGCATGCGGATCCTTGTGGTGCCTTTTTTATTCTCCTTTGGATTTGCCGACCTCGACGCCTTTTCGTTAAGTATACTTCTTGGTGGTAATGTGATAGATTATAGAAGCTAGACTTTCTCACACGGAGAATGAAAGATTGAATGCTGAGTGTGAATTGCAGGATTTATTACAACATAATACAATCCTCGAAGCTGACATGGCGTCACTCAAAATACAATTGGAAGAGGCGAATATAGAAATTAAAAAAAGTAAGTTGAATTTGTAATATAAAGACACTTTTGTTTTATTTAGAGGTCAGCGAACAAAGACACGGCTCTCCTGATGGTAAGAGATAACCATGGCGTGTAGACACCGTACCTATTATAGGTGCATTGCTGTCCTGATTTTGGAATGGAAGGCCTATTGCGCAAGTTTATAGGCTACTCCTACCCTCTAGACCGGAAGATGACAGTTGTTTTGTCGGCATGAATATAATATAAGGTGGCAGATCCCTACTCAGGCAAGTCGCTGCACAGCACTCTACTAGTGTTGTTGGTAATGACATACATTTTAACCTGTGCTTGACTCTTACGAGCTGCCTGGCAGAGAGAGAGAGGTCTCAGAGGACCGGGACCAACACCGGAAAAAGTTAATTTTGATATAGACAGAATACTATTGCATGGATTTCTCAAAACATCTAAGTTTGTAGAACATCTAAATGATTTATCGTTAAAGAAGTTTATACATTAAATAGTTAACAAATTTAGATTCTGTTGGGAGAAAGAGTTAAGAAGAAAGCATACTTTTGACAATAAGGGCCCTTACCATGAAGGCTTGTCAAGTTTACTATACTCGCTACCATTTCTGTAAAGTGTTTGTATGAAAACTTTGAACAGCGCCTTTATTGGTAACAAAGAGAAACACATTTTTAGACCAAAAGTGTCATAGATTTCGACACGTAACTTACCGAATGTAATCTATACCAACTCATGGTTAAAGCTCAAACCTGTAAGGTTACTCTCGAATCTCGATTAACGTAATTTTGGAAAATGGAATCGGATTTGTCATTTTAGGCACTCTTTAACAATTTATTTCCGTTTGATCACTTTAGATTATCTTAAAATTTATTCAAAGTTTTTTATTATATGCAAATGTTTTAAGTCTAATTGATGAGCGATAAAAGAGCGATGCTTCTGCTTTTGTGTGCTGTTTATAGATATTTATTATTATAAATTAGGTAATTTAATTTGTAGAAACTTCAAGACTTGTTACTTGCGCCGGAGAAACTGCTTTAGAAGTTACGAATGGAGCGTTATCGGCTTTTGAAAATTCAAATGCACAAGATGCGAATAAGCTCGCTGCAGAATTAGCGGCTAAAGCTTTCGAAGATTTAGCGAGAAAATCACAGGTAAATTTCCACACTTTTTTTTAACAGTAATTTAACAAGTCAATAATTTATTAAGATTTTATAATTTAGCACATGCCCTGAGCTTGGTGATATTTTTTCTTTTTCT
>NJDD01003693.1:50130-60245 GCA_002245505.1 Calephelis nemesis | reverse complement strand
ACTAGTCTAGTAAAGCATATTCATGTTAATCTTGTGTAGTTTTGTCAGCAAGATCTATGATTGCTGACGTATTTTAGCGTACATGGCCCCTTAAGACGTTTACTTTAGAGCGTCATTGTTCATAGTAATCATGGCACGGGGGAGCGCGGTGATTGGCTCTTCTGGCTGACTGAGTATGGGGCCTTAAAGTCTGACGCGATCGGGATTTCTCTTAGTTTCATGACGTCGAGGTTTTGTCAGGTGTTATCGATTTTTTTTAATTTGCAACCACTTACCTCGAACATAAATGTTTCAACTTCTTCACGGACATGTTCCTCTTTTATTGGCTCTCCATTTATTTCGCTTTTTAGTAACAAATCCAAAAACAAAAATTTGTTTTTTATACCTATACAGAAAGAAGAACATTTATTTTAGCTTAGATTTATGATTATGCAAAGTAGTTGTTAGCAAATAAATAGTAAGGTATAGAGGATGTTAGGCGCATGGTTGGACATACGAAAATGGTGAAAAGATGGCATCATTTGGAAACATTTCCATGAAATTAAGACTTAATAAATACTTAAAAATATTAAAAAGGTATCTTCACGCACATATCCCCGAAGGAGAAGTTAGAGGCACAACCACCTACGGGCACCTACGACTAGCAACACTGACTCCAAAAATGACAAGTCGATCGTCAACCCGGCACATATCTAATCTCAGGTAGCGTTATAATTATTAGAAAAATTTTAAAATACGCTTTATTTTTTATTTTTTGCTCGACCTGGGAAACGCACCCGGGACCTAAAGAAGTTAAGTCCAACGCCGAACTGCTACACCGCAGAGGCGATTAAGTATATAAAATTTGATAATACAAAAATTATAATAGCCTTCATAAAGTCCAATTTTTTTCGGAAGTGTTTCCAAGTATTTCCAACATTTTAACAATTTCGTTTGTTCAACCATGCACCTGACATCTTATATAGCATCGTGATTAATGTGTAAAGTAATTAAACATTTATCATTTATCTATTCAAATAATATTTGAAAACTTATATTAGTTTTAGTATCATGAGCTGGCGCAAAATTATGTTTGATAACGGACATCCAAAATTACCTAAATTCTAAAACCTTAAGCTAATCAAGCTTTGCAAGCTCAAAAATGAATAAACCCATGTCATTAGTCTTAGAGAACCTGATTATCTTTTGCATTTGTCGACGTCACTTCAAATTTTACGAAGTAAGGAATATAATATAGTGTACCTAGGTCGGAATCCTGTTTTACTTCATATTTAGAATAGGCTAATTGCTCTCTTCTCATTTTAATCACTGTGTTTGTTTGATTTCGAAGGACCTGAATTGCATCATCATGCGCTTTCTTATGAGGGGTTAAGTTGAAGATAGGGGTTGCTCCTAAGAAAGGATTCCTTATTCTGGCTGCGATTATTCCTGAAATACTAAAAATAGCATTTAGATTATACTATTACCACATTTTTTATGATATTGGAAGGCAAAGAAGCAAACGGATTTCCTGATGGTGAGAAATTCACACCGCCTAGAGACACCAAAGGCGTACATGGTGCGTTGCCAACTTAAGCCCGGGATGTTAGGCCTCAAGCAAAATGAAGTTTATCGGCAACTTTACCCTCCGAACCGGAACGCGTCAACGGCAAGCGCTAACGTATGGCGGCATGAATAGGTAAGGCGGTGGCACCCATCCGGACGAGTCGTTGCGAAACTCAACCACCCTAGTAAATACCACGTGTCTTTGTACGTGTTATGCAATAATTTCCTTTAAATGTGACAGGTTAGGATATACGCGCGAATGATTCTATAAATAGACGCCGCGGTGATGAAGCGATGATGACTATTAACATATCTATAATTTACGCTTTGCGTTCTGAGCTGTAGACCCTAGGACTAATAAAAGGAAGGTAAAAGGACTCATCTCGTGAAAAGAAAAGAAAAGAAAAGCGGAGGGTCCCGGTAGTTTTGCAAGCGACGATTAAGCGACGATAAGGCTCTATGCGCAATGACACCGTTCATTCATTAGAGTTTAGAGGGAGAGAAGTTGAGGTATCGGAGAGGGCGGTACAGCTCAGGTGTAAACAGTCGCCGTCCACTTAGTAGGGTTTACCTTACGATGGTACCATGATTTATACTTAGGCACATGGTAACGGGGGTGTTACGTCACCCCAGAATAATAAATTGAATAAAAAACCATTGAGTTAATGAAAAATTCAACTTTTTATTCTTGAAACAAACTATAAGAACTAACTATTTTTGTTGATTTTCCAAAATACAAGCACATCGAACTTTTTTTTTTAATTTAGTGAGTAGAACTTCTTCCGGGTCATTTAGATAGATAAGAGCTCAATTCGACTATATCTTTTTTTGAAGTTATACTTCTTTTATCGCGTTAGGAAAAAATGATGAGGGTAAATTTTTACGATGCGCGCGCACACCGTCACGAAAAACCGACATGATGAAGTTAGCTATAGATAACATTTTAGTTTTTTGTGAATTTTTTTAAATATTAAATAAACTTTATTTAACTAAATAATGCATTATAATAAAACTTTTAATTTGTTAAATACCTTTTTTCTATGGTTAGTGTCATTTTGTCTACAAATGTAAAATAAGGCAAAAGATAAAATTTTTAAAAAGATTTTTATCTTATTACGCCGAAGAAGTATAACTTCTAACGCGTGTACATAAGTACACACACATTTTTTTTGTAGGTATGTTTGTTACGAGGTTATTCGGCCAATAGTCAACCGATTTTGATGGTTCTTATGTAGAAAGATAATTGATAATTCTGAGGTGGTCTCATATTAGTTTTATCATGATTCAACTAATTGTTTCTGACTTATGCTTAATAGTAGTGCATACTATACAATAACTCTTTATTGTGCACCAAATATAAATAAAGAAAAAAAAGTATCTTCACGCCCATTTCCCCGAAGAGGTAGGCAGAGGCACAACCATGGCACCCACGACTAGCCGAAGATACTACGTCCAACAATGTAATAGGTGGCAAGCCTATCGCCAACCGGGCACATATCCTATCCCGAAAAACTTTTTTTTTTAATTAGAAAATTGGAAACAACCCAATTTTCTTTTAGTTGCCCGACCCGGGATTCGAATCCGAGACCTCATACAGTCAAGTCCAACAACTGAACCGCTAGACTACAGAGGCGATGACTACAGACCAAATATAGATAAATTACGAATACATCAAATAAAACTTAAATTATAAGATACACAAAGGCAGCCTTGTCGCCAAGTCAGCGATTTCTTCCAGGCAACCTTCGACTATGAAACAAGGTAAAGGGGACTACTGTGTAATTATGCTCTTAAAATATAAAAATGCATCAAATACTAGACAAAATAAATCATCCTAAAAGCAGAAGCCTGTTTTAATCATAGGTATTAGAATTTAGAACATTATTGACTTATCTTGACAACCTCATCATTAATGATAAGTACATATGTCATTATTTGATTTTATGATACGAGATGTAAAATAAGCCTTAATTTTGATTCCGCGTAAGCAGTGTAACTGTTGTGGCAAATAATCCTGCAAATGACACATAATGTGACAAGCCTAACTAACGTTACCACCGCCCACCTCTGCGACCAGTACACGAATAAAGGTCTTTCGGGAAACAATATAAATTGTCACGTCCTTCGCATGTGACAACCCTAGCCAAAGTCCCAGCGGTCACGGAGTGGGAACGTTCCCAACGTTAGTTGGGCTTTACACCTGTCACATTCTGTGTCATTTGGAGGATTATTTGCCACAACAGCTGCACTGCTTACGCAGAATTAGCAAAATAAAGGCTTATTTTACATCTGTTATAATGGATTTCCGCAAAGTAACGCCTGATTCAATAAAATATTTATGATACGATTTAAGATTGATGTTAAGATAAGTGAGAATTTTCAGCACTATTAAGTTTAACTCAAACTAAAGTCTACACTCAACAGTTTTAATTTTAGGATACGACTTAAAGATAGCGCCCAGTTGAACGGACCAGGACGGGGCGCATCGCAGCGCAATAATCCGCCTAGATCCCTTGCATACATTTTGTATGGAGAAACGCCCACTGGGCTGGGGTGCATCGGCGCGGATTATTCCGCGGCGGATTTCCGCGAGGCACCAACACGCCCCGTCAACAGTGGGCGCTGTCATTAAAGGGCAGATCGAGCGTAGGTACTTGAGTTGTGTCACAGAATAAATAATATAATAACGTGTTGCACTCCTGAATTTAAAACTTACAGTTATAATGTTACGTTAATGTACATGTACTTACGTTTCGATAGCTGCTACATATTTTGATTCGGAATTGAGTTGTGCACCAACGGATACTCCCATTATAGATTTTACAAATAAAATTTAAAAATGGAAGTCATTATTTCAGCCTTTTGGCGGTTACTGATGAGCATACTTTACCGATGCTATTTGGCAAAACAATCTCTGTCTTCGGGTCTTTTATATATAACTAGCTGTAGCCCGCGGCGTTACCCGTGAGGTTAATGGTCCGACAGGAATATTTCTTCGGGATAAAAACTATCCTGTGTGTTAGTCCAAGTCACCTTCTATGTGTGTGTGCCAAATTTCATAAAAATCTGTTTAGCAGTATTCGCGTGAAAGAGTAACAAACAAACATATAAACTCTGGCATTTATAACATTAGTAGGATACCTAGTAAACAGCGAACAAAGATTTACTGTTCACTTTTCCTGTAACAGTTCCAGGCTCGCCCATCATTGTTTGTATTTTAATACCTACTTACTCTACAACTGTTGTTCTCTCATATGGCGCATATGGATCAGCAGATAAACATCGTAACAGACATAAAATTTTTACTATTTTAAGGTAGAGTAAAGTAACCTATCTAAGATAAGAGATTGTTCTATTTTAGATCGGTTGTTAGGTAACCGCTGTTATTTCTCAATAACTAACAAAACTATCTTAGCAACAAAACTCTAGAGAGCTTATCTTTATCTATTAAGGATAGCCCGGCGAAGTTGAAAAACCTCGCGGTTAGCAACATATTAGACATTTAAAAAAAACTGTTGATGGAGTTTTAATATTGGCCGTGAGGCAATGGTAGTACCTAGGTAATTTTGTTGCGCACTCACTGAACTTACTTAAAGTTATTGCTGTCTTCTTTCAACGAAAGTAATAGAAAGAGACAAAACACTTTTAGTGCTATCGCCTGTCAGATTAGTCTGTACACGACATTTCTTATTATATTTTAGACAAAAAGCCACTTTTTGTCTAAAATATAAACTGGATCTGGATGGAGGAAACGAGAGAGGGAAACAACCAATTTCTTGCAAATAATCACATCATATTTTATTTCATTTTAGACATTTTAGTCAAAGCATAAATATGTAATTTACTCCCAGGAAGTTTATCTGCGTATTTGACGTCGTATATTTCATTATACAAAAAATATTGCAATAACTATCTAGATGTTATTTATAGATATAAATTACGTGTCAAGTTGTTTGTCCACGATGGACTCCTAAACTAGTTAACCGATTTCGATCAATTGCAAACCGTGTGCAGTTTGATCCAACTTGATAGATAGAATAGCTTACATCTCAATTTATAAACAAAGCCGAAGACACTAATGCCCGATTTCACCAAGAGCCCCTATATTTTAGGGGACTTTTAACGTGATTTAGGGGACTGTTTTATATGGAAACAGTCCCGTAAGAAACGTTAAAAGGTCCCCTAAAGTATAGGGGCTCTTGGTGAAATCGGCCATAAGTCCCTCAATGTGATAGGTGGTAAGCCTATCGCCAACCGGGCACATTTCCAATCCCGACCAACTTTTTTTTTATTAGGAAAGTTTTGGAAAAATCCATTTTTCTTTTTGTTGGTCGACCCGGGATTCGAACCCAGGACCTCATGCAGTCAAGTCCAACACCCGGATTGCTAGACCGCAGAGGTGATAAATCACATCTCAATTTATGATAAAAAAATTATCATGTGAGCGAAGCCGGAACAGGCACCTAGTTTCTTATATAGCAACAAGTGTTTATAGCGTACCGGTAATGTTGTCAAGAGCTGTCAGAGCTATAATTGGAAACACATCAACTTGCTTGCTGTTTGATAGTTCCCGCAATTTTTGTATCAATATTTTCTCATTTTTTAAGAACACTTGTAAATAGTTTTGAAGAATGTTGAAGTGGAATGCAGGTGTCAAGAATCTTCGATGAGCCTTCCATCTCTGACCTGCCAAAGTAACATTAATTATTATAACCATATTATTAAATTCCAGTTAATTTATTCATGGCTTCTTACAAGGATACATCTACTGCCCACATATTAGTCTTGTATATTGTAAGTGGTACTTTTTTCCAAATGACTTCTATCTTACCCGACATCTTACTACGGAGAAGCCTATATTATAGAATAGTATATAATATTATACTTTATTTCACATGTGACATACAATTGATTTCTACTTATCCGTCTTTAAAATTCTAAAATTTACCACCAACCACTGGACCGTAACGTGACAATATAGTCTTATACGTATAGTCCAATATATAGAGGCGGAAATCTACTTAATATTTTTACCAAGCAGCATAAAAAAAAGACGGGTTGCACTCCGGGAGTGCCGGCAGCAGTGAAAACTTGAATATAACCTTTGTGCATTTTTGATATTTTGAAATGGTTAGGAAATAATTTTCCACGAATCGCTTTAATTATCAGTATGAAAGTACTATCATTTATGTGGTAGCGTACAATATTCATTTATTGCGCTATCGTATACAAACATGACAACACGAACATTCGCGCAAGCGCCCTGCGCCGTATTGCGAATTTTTGATCAGGACACGTGTCCTGACGCGAGTTTAGAAGTTTTACCCATTCCAAAAAAAAGCGCAATGACGCTGAAGAAGTTTCCGCTTCAAAAATGAATTTAAATTCTGCAAACAGTTCTCCTACAAAGTTGAGTCTATGACGTTGCTTGATTTTACTTCGGAGGTTGTTGCAACCTCTTATTGGGAGTGGATTTACGAACGTAAAGTATGACTAACTATAGTTCAAACTACAGTTAGCTTACGTCCATCAATTTGAATAAACTTCTGTTCTATAAATTTGGTTTCCGAAGTGAAAACTTTTCGACTTAAACTTCCGGACCAACACGGGGAAAAACGAAAGAACCATCAAAACCGGTTGGCTATTAGGCACACCGGCACACGTCAACAGAAAGCACTAACGTTATGGTGGCAGGTATAGGTAAGGCGGTATTACCAATTCGGACGAGTCGCTGGGAAACTCTACCACCTGGCAGGATGTCATGGTAGTGACTCGCCTTTTACGAGATAAAATGTGTTATGAGTGAGTGCAGGGAATAGTGTGAATGGAGCGTTGGGTAAGCTATTCCACAGCGAGGTTTTGAGTCAAAAAGCTAGACTCGCTTTGCATAATTCTGTGCCTATCCCAACGTTATTGTATGGAAGCGAGAGTTGGGTATGTCAGAAAGATCATGAAAGTAGGATAAATGCGGTCGAAATGAGAGCACTACGGAAAATCTGTGGTGTAACGCTCGCTGACCGCATTCGTAACAGTGAGAGCCGAAAAAAATTTGGGATTGAAAGAAAGTGTTGGTGTTAAAATGCGAAAGGGCATGTTCCGCTGGTTCGGTCATGTGGAAAGAATGATAGATGAAAGATTCACAAAGCAGATATACAATGCGAATGTGGAGGGATGTAGGTACCCGGGGAGACCAAGGCTGACATTTCACGATCAGATCAATCGGATATTATCCGAGGGTGGTGTCAAGAGTCTCCGAAACCGGCGTGTCTGTATGAAAAGGGTAATTAATGTGAAGGAAGCAAGACAGGTTTGTCAGAATCGTGAGGTCTGGCACTCGATACTCTCTGCCTACCTCGTAAGGGACTTGGCGTGAAGATATGTATGTATGTATGTATGTAAATGTGTTATTCAATTTACATAACTAAAGCATGTGCGCATAACCCAAATCTCGTTTCTAGTTTTTCATCTAAACCAAATTGGAATATAACCTTGTTTAAAAATACGTGCCTAGCTAACAAAAATGTGCCTGAACCGGAATTAATTAGCATACGTTATACGTACTTACATACGAAGTGGATGCATAAAAATATAATAGAGGTCAAATCCACAAATTGATTTTGTAGTCAGGTTCAGACACAATTCAGCATTCAAATACAAAAATCTAGAAGAAAATTAAGAAATATTATTTGCCTTAATCTTGTGGTTGAAAATTTTTCCTAAATTTACACGATCACGATTTTTGTTTTTTTTTGTACAAAAAAAAAACAAAAATAAAAAAAAGACAAAAAAAAGACGCTACTGCAAAAATTAATAGTATTCTTTGACGTTGGTGTCTACTTTTTCGTCCACAAAATATATAACGCGTCTGGGAGCCTTTATTTTAGGGTAACATGTAGTGCTGGTTATAATTACCTGTTGATGTGAGGAGACCATTTCCAAGCCAGGGTTCCAAGAATAAATAAGATCTCCCTTTTGTTGTTAACTCCACTTCCGTCATCAAAGGCTTAAAATAACAAATTTATGACAAATTTGTAAATAAATGGGTGCGGAGCTATAAGTTGAGTGGTAGTGTGCGCAAAAAATGTTGCTTAATTTAAAAAATAAAAACGCCGCGTCGCGCGTTTGTAAGAAATCATCAATTGGTTGCATACTATTCTTACTGGAATCTACAGCATTTTTCGAGTATGACAGTTAAGCATCATCCAGACGGTTGTAATCACGCTCCAATTGTGTGACCTTGTCCATATGGTTCACAAGGTGACCTTGGTAGATACTTTGTTTGAAACAAATCAAAATTTGGTAATCCAGAACATCAGATTGTAAACTAGCCTAACCGGGGAACTTCGCATCGCTTGACATTAACAGCTACTTATAGTTTGTATTATTTGTATACTTTTCATATTTTCGTTGCTATTTCCCAGTTTTTCTGTTCATAAGAACCGTCTTTTTTTATACACGAGGAGGCAAACGAGCAAGTGGGTCACCTGATGGAAAGTGATCACCGCCGCCCACGGACATCCGCAACACCAAGAGTATCACACATGCGTAGCCGACCTTTAAGGAATGTGTACGCTCTTTTCTTGAAGATCCCTAAATCATAATTGTTTGGGAATACCGCCCCCGGTAACTGATTCCACAAAGGTGTTGTGTGAGGTCTCCTGATAAAAAGTAAGTATCTTCACGCCCATATCCCCAAAGGCAAAGGGCAACCACGAATGTATGAAGACACTAAGTCCCACAATGTGATAGGTGCCAAGCCTATCGCCAACCGGGCACATTTTCGATTCCGAGCAACATTTTTTTTTATTAGAAAATTGGAAAAACCCAATTTTCTTTTCGTGCCCGACCCGGGATTCGAATCCGGGACCTCATGCAGTCAAGTCCGATGACTGAACCGGTAGACCACAGAGGCGATTATATAATAATATCCAATAATTACCAAATTCCTTCTGATGATAACCGATAATTAAAAAATTAAAAAAAATAATTACCAAATTTGTCCATGATCCATCTGTTAGGCGTGATGCGATGATCATGCATAGTGAGGATTCATTTATATATTATACAATCAATACAACGAATATATGTACAAGATATTATAAAAGATTCGTACGATGTTCATTTTTGGATTAAAAAAAAAAACATTTTTTTTGGGATTATTTACTTAAATTAAAGTAGTAGCAGTATAGGTTCTCTCCATGAAGGTCCGGGTCCCATGTGTAGAATAGACCATCTCCATCTCTGCTTGTCAGCTTGGAAGTAATAGTAACAATAGAACATTAAGCAGGCACAAAACCTTTTAAAATCTGCTGCTATTTACAATTCAAAGGTTGACTGAAGATTGTTGTAAATATGGCAGACATTATTTTGTAACAAAGTGATGCCGCCTTACCTATTCGTGCCGCCATAACGTTATGACGTGTTCCGGTTCGGAGGGTAAGGTAGCCGGTTAACTTACTTTTGCTCGAAGCCTAACATCCCCGCCTCTGGTTGGCAACGCACCATTACCACCTTTGGTGTCTCTAGGCGGTGGAAATTTCTTACCATCAGGGGGGTTACCATAAGCTCTT
>NJDD01003693.1:0-25206 GCA_002245505.1 Calephelis nemesis | reverse complement strand
CAATATTATTGGTAAAGAGTTCTATTTTCAAAATTTAAACTTATTTTTTTAATATAATGCTTTTAAGTTGCCAGTTCTAAAAACTTTCAGTTTGGCCCTCGTACAATAACAATTTTAGACTTTTTTTCTCTTTGTGTTTTTTTTATGTTTAAAATGTTCTTTATGTAATCAATTTTTCTTTATTATAAATGGTTTCCTTGCATAAAAAAGTAATCATAGAATCTGGTAAGAATCGCTTTGTTTAGCGAAAGGACCGCTTTTTGAGTACTATATTAATGTATAACAATATTTATTTCCATTCACTTTTTGTAAGTTTAATTTTCACAATAAAGAGTTAATCATGAATGAATGAACGAATGAACAATTGATGACATGTGGTGACGGCAACAGCTTACCTCAAACATAAATGTTTCGACTTCTTCACGGACATGTTCCTCATTTATTGGCTCTCCGTTTATTTCGCTTTTCAGTAACAAATCCAAAAACATAAACTTGTTTTTTATACCTTTGTAAAGTAAAACAAATTTAATGGTTCAGTTAGTAAGCCCACAATTAGATGTAATCGCAGGATGTAAAATATTCCATTTATTATCTTTATTAAATTGGCCGAGGCTATATGCATTTTTATATTAAATAAAATTTCTTTTTCAGTATATTTTTAAAGGGTGGCTGGTGCCACTACACCTAGCGCCAAGGATATATTTAATTTATAGAGTGCCATATACGCTTTAAAGAACGCGCACATGAGCTTGTATGAGACCATCATAGTCAGTCAGTCTGTTTGTTACTGTCACAGAAAACTGAGTCAAAATTAAGTTCCATGAATACTATGTATAGTATGTATAGCGGCCCGCCCAGGCTTCGCATAGTTATGAAATATACGTATACACCTTCCTCTTCAATCACTTTATCTATTAAAAAACGCATCAAAATCCGTTGCGTAATTTTAAAGATTTAAGCATACAAAGGGATGCAGGGATAGAGGAAGCGATTTTGTTTTATACTCTGTAGTGATTTTTTCCCGTGTTGGTCCGAGTCCTATGTGTAGAACAGACCATCAGCTGTCTTGTCCGATAGCTTGAAAGAGGCGAAGAAAGACGAAAAGTGTCATTACCAACAAGATAATTTATGGTAGATTGCTGTGCAACAACTTGCCCGGGTAGAGATCCACCGCCTAACCTATTCCTGCCGCAAAATGACAATGTCATGATCCGGTCCGGAGGATACCAGGTAGACTTGCATAATTGGCATAACAGCCCGGCCACGGGACAGCAACACATCTACATTTATGGAGTCTATAGGCTGCGATTATCTCTTACCATCATGGGAGCCGCATGTTTGTTCCCTGTCTTTTGCCATAAAAAACTGTAGTTCCATGGTTCTACATTTTGTAGTAAGTTGTAAGCACCTACACTGAAATTAGCACATTTTTTTTTAAATGAAATGAATTTATTTTATTATAAGAATTTTGTCAATTTCTAAAGTGTACTTGCAGCAGATTATGAACGGGATGATAATATATAATTAATAATAAAAAACTAAGAGAATGGAATATATGTAACTAAGAGAATCACATTTTTAGACCAAAAGTTTCATAGATTTCGACACGTAACTTACCGAACGTAATCTATACTAATTCACGGTAAAGGCTCTGATACCTAATTTGGTTACATAGAATTTGAGTATTTGCTTTGACCATAGATTTAGAATGTACTAAATCTGTGGCTTCGATAGCTAGACAGCTTACGAAAGTGGCATATAGTATACCTAAATCAGTATCTTTTTCCTCTTCCCATTTAGAATTGGCTAATTGCTCCCTTCTCATCCTAATTACTTTGTTTGTTTGATTTCGAAGAACCTCAATAGCATCATCGTGCGCTTTCTTATATGGGGTTAAGTTAAAGACCAGTGCAGCTCCTAAGAAGGGGTTCCTTGTTCTGGCGGCGACTAGCCCTGTAATACTAAAAAATAGATACTATTATTATCTGCTACTATTATTAAATACAGAATTTATGGTCAAGTGTTGGCTTTGATTACTGAGGATCCCAGTTCTATTTCGGGGTTCGGTAACTGAAAAAAACGTCTTCTTCTATTTTATAGTTTAAAAATACACGATCTTATATGTGCCCGGTTGGCGATAGGTTTGTCACTTATTCTTTTCTAGACTAAGCAGCAGCTTCGTGTAGTAATGGGCTTCCTGATTTTTACCTCTATATATTTCTTCAGGGATTATTTAGTTAGCATCCTATTAATATCATAAATTGCGAAAGTTTGTCTGTTTTTTATTACTTCTTCACGCAAAAACTGCTGAAACGATTTTCATGAAATTTAGTAATGTTCGGGTAACAGCTTACTTATAATAATTATGTTACGTTGTATATAAAACTTACGTTTCAACAGCTTTTACATATTTTGATACGGAATTAAGTTGTGCATCAACTGACACTCCCATTATGGATTCTGAAATAAATTTTCAAATGTTATTTCAGTCATTTGTTAACCAGTATCGCCTTTGTGGTCTAGCGGTTCAGTTGTTGGACTTGATTTCATGAGGTACCGGGTTCGATTCCTGGGTTGGGCAACAAAAAGAAAATGTGGTTTTTCCAATATTGTAATAAAAAATGTTGCTCGGTATTGGATGTGTGCCCGGTAGGTGATAGGCTTGACACATATCACATTGTTAGACTTAGTGTTTTCGGCTAGTCGTGGGTGCCCTGGTTGTGCCTCTGCCTACTTCTTCAGGAATATGGGCGTGAAGAAGAAAATTGGAAAAACCAAATGTTATTGTTACCCGACCCGGTAATCGAACCCGGGACTTCATTCAGTCAAGTCCAACACCTGAACCGCTAGACCACAGAGGCGAGAGAGTTTAGGGTCTTTACAATAGAAATAAAATGAGAGCAAAGGTTTACTTGTCACTAATCCTGTGACTAAGTTGCAAGCGCGTCCAGTTTTGTATCACTGTGCGAGTACGATACGTATATTTAATTGACTGTCTGAATTTAGGTGGGAACTAGTTTAATAGCTACAGTGCACAAGTGAAATATTTTTGAAGAAATTAATTAGTGTATCGTGTTTTTCCAGGCTGCCGCCAAATCTTACCAAATGAGATTAAGTAACGCAGCCACCGCTTTACTCAAGATCCTGACATGACTGTAAATAGTGACTAATAACTGAAATAAAGACTTAAATAATACCGAAGACATGGCAGAATGGCCTAAAAGTCGCCGTAGCCGGTCCCAGAAAGGGGCAAATTAACTACTATGTACCTACTACCAAAAAATAACTTACAACGTACCGGTAATGTTGTCAAGAGCTGTAAGAGCTATAACTGGAAACACATCAACTTGCTTGCTGTTTGATAGTTCCCGCAATTTTTGTACCAAGATTTTCTCATTTTTTAAGAACACTTGTAAATAGTTCTGAAGAATGTTGAAATGAAATGCAGGGGTCAAGAATTTTCTGTGATTTTTCCATCTTTGACCTGTGAAAAATGTGAAAATCATATTTCAGTCACAATTTTACTTCAGGTTTCTTACAAGGGATCTAGGGATAGATCTACTATCCATCTAAAGGCTTTGTAAGTTGTAACTAGGGTTGCCAACTTTTTTTAAACAAAAAAACGTATAAAATATTTTGGATAGGCAAGAAATAAAGTACCTATTACGAAGAAAAGAAAGTGTTTTTCAAATATTATGATGTTACGTATTTTTTTGTGCTTTTAGCAGACGCCAACAATTTTTTGGTATCTTGATTGACAATCAACATAGTTTAAATTTAAATAAAAAACAATTCGTATTTAATTAAATTTATTGACGCACTATTCGTGAAAGGAGAGTAGGTAAGAAATAACTTTTTCTATATTTGTTAAACTATCAAATACATTTTTAAATATATTTTGCCATTTTTTAAACTGTACTTTTCATAATGTGTATTTTATTTTACGCATCATAGTAAAGTTTGAAAATAAAGTATTTTTGCATTCTTTATTTTTATGTAAAATTATAAAAAATAATTACCAAAAATAAAGTAGGATACGTTATTATAAAGTATGGTTGGTAACCCTAGTTGTAACTGGCACGTAAAGTGTTATCAGGTAACTTCTTTCGTACCTAGCTTTAACCCGCTCCAGGGAAATGCCACTCCGCGACTTTGGTATGATTGGCAGGCGAAACTCTTAGGAAGTTCAGCCACAGTATAAGTAATAGATGTAGATTGTAGAGTGTAGCGAAATCAAGAAAATGCCCACATCAGAATTGGTAGCTTTCAGTTTTAAGGTATTTGTTGTAAATATGTATATATACCAAATTTTAATAATTCATCTAATTAAAATCTTAAAACTGTATTATTAAATAATAACCGTTGCCCGCATGGTCCTAAAGAAATATTGTTTCGGGATAAAAACCATCCTTTATCTTAATCCAAGTTACCCCTATGCGTGTGCTAAATTTAATGAATATCGGTTCAGCAGTTTTTGCGTGAAGGAGTTACAATCATACAAACTTTCGCATTTATATTATTAATAGGACTACTTATAATTTGTAACTTTTTAGTTAACTATAGTTACTACACGTCTTAAAATTCAAGTTAAAATTGTGGAGTTTTATAATACAGTTTAAAGATTTTAATTTTAAAATTTGGTATAATAATATGTATGTATTACAAATAACTGAAAACTGAAAGCTACTAATTATCATATGAGAATTTTCTTGATTTCACTGTAGAAGCAGCGTGTTTAGTAATTTATATTCTATAATAGATACCTGTTGATGTCAGGAGACCATTTCCAAGCCAAGGTTCCAAGAATTTATAAGATCTTCCTTTAGTTGTCAACTCCACGTCCGTTACCAGAGGCTTAAAACAAAATATTTATAATACATAAATAAATATGTAGTTACGTCTATTTGATAAACAATATAACAATAGTGATATAGAGAAGTAACACAAATTGAATATAACCCTAAAGCAAGCAAATTATATGCTTGCGTTAAGAGTGTTAGTCATCGGTTTTAATACAAAGGAATACCTAAATAGACACCTGAACAAATTCAAAAAGCACCGAAATTCGGAAAACCAAATATCTAAATGTTCATCACTTAAATTCCTGTCCCCTCGGGAATTGAACCCGAGCCTCGTAGTTGATCGGTGGAGTTAGCGTGTACAATAGGAATCCTACTTCCTGGCGAAAAAATTTTAAATGTGTTATACTTAATACCTAGTGCATAACTTATTCTGCGAACTGCAACAAGTCAACAGCAAGCACTGACATTATGTAAAAGGTGTGAGGTGTGTGTGACATTGTGGTAAGGCGGTGGTACCATCCCGGGCGAGTCGCTGCGAAACTCTACAACCTAGTAGTCAGTGTTAGTGACGGTAAGCCTATGCTCGCCTTCTACGAGCTGCCTGGTAGGAAAGCAGATGGTCTATTCTGAAAAGGAGCCGGACCAACACGAGGAAAATCTACTGCTATTTCCAGATCAGTGCGGTGCGCAGGTACCATTTTGATTTAATAAATTAAACAATTGCAACTTACTTCTACATACTTTGGATGTGACAGTAACACATATGGATTCTGGAAAAGGTATATTAGACATGCATCGTTATAAGTCTCTTTAAAATTATGAAGCAGTTGCATGAAATCTGTAACAAAAAAAAATTGTTATTACGTAGTTTTTCAATTTATTTACTTTCTAACAGACTTCAAAAAACCTAGTTCTCAACTGTATTTTTCTGCCCAACTGTGTTTTTACTTCGACTGCATTTTTAATACGTTTGTTACGCGATTATTAAGTCAATAGTCAACCGATTTTGATAATTCACTTTTGAAAAAAAAGGTTTTGGGACCCCCATATTAATTTGTCGGGATTTGTCTATAAGTTTTTTTTGTTGTACCAAATACATGCGATTTATTTACTAATCTCTGGTTATACGTAATAGAACATAGAATAGAATAGAAAATATTTTTATTCGTATACAACTAACTTGTGAAAAGTCGATATAATTATATTTACTAATTTCTGATAATACGGAAACCTACTACTGGATTGAAATGCGGTCACACACTGAAAAGACTAGCCGACGACACTAAGTCCCGCAATTTTAACATTTTTTTAAATTAGAAAATTCGAAAAACCATGCTTTCGTTTTGTTACCCGACCCGGAAATCAAACCCGGGACCTGATGCTGTCAAGTCCAACACCTGGACTGCTAGACCACAGAGGCGAGGAGAAAAATTACTAAGTAACAAACGATTTAATACAAATTATGATTATAATCTTAATATAATATATAAATCTCGTGTCACAATGTTTGTCCTCAATGGACTCCTAAACCACTTAACCGATTATAATAAAATTCGCACACCATGTGCAGTTCGATCCAACTTGAGAGATGGGATAACTTATATCTAAATTTATGGTAAAAAAATTACCATCCGAGCGAAGCCGGAACGGGCAGCTAATATTATATTATAGATTTATGACAAAATGCTGTGAAAATAAAACGAAAATAAGCAATCTTATACGTACATATAAAAACATGATTTTTTTAGCTTTTGTTGACGAGGTCATATCGATCAACATGAACGGAAATGCTCAGAAACTGCGATAAGGATATTGTTAAAATGTATGTGGGACTATTTCAGAATAATTAATTATCTTTCGAAAAAATAATCATCTAATCGCGTCCGTGTGGTACTTAATGAAATAATCAATGTCGGTTTTTACCATTAACCTCTAAGTATATGAACATGAAATACCTACGAAAAAAGTCTGCCGTTAACTAGTAAATATAGCTGCCGGATTGACATTAAGGATATCTTATCGTAAGGATTATAATTTTTTTTGATGTCATTGGAAGGCAAACAAGCACACGGATTTCCTGATGGTAAGAAATTCCCGCCGCCTAGAGACACCAAAGGTGGTAATGGTGCGTTGCCAAACAGTGGCCGGGATGTTAGGCCTTGAGTAAAAGTAAGTTTACCGGCTACCTCACCCTCCGAACCGGAACACGTCATGACGTTATGGCGGTAGGATTAGGTAATCGCTGTGAAACTCTACCACCTAGTAGGATGTCACGGTATTAGTGACGGTAAGCCTATGCCTGTCTTTTATGAGCTGCCTATCACAGGAAGGTAGATGGTCTATTCTACAAAGGAGACCGGACCAACACGGGGTATGTATATATATACAACATGATCTATTAGTGACGATTGATGGTTTATTTTAGGTAAATAGACAAGGATTATTATTTACCTACCGAATGAAATTGCAACTTACAAGTTAGTGCTACAATTGGCTTATAAATAGGGAAATGTAATTAAATGAAAGAAATATTATTTACTTTTCACGAGCCAATTTTTTACACTGTGGCGTGCAAATATGTTTATACGTTACAAAAGTTATATATTATAAGATTCATTATTACTACAAAAAAAATTCAGGTTACATTTAAACCACTTTCTTTTCTTGAAAGTGAGCACTTGAAAGAATTCTTATAACGCTAGACTGTGATTGATATTTTCAGTGGCAATGGTATTCTTTCTTATATTGTCCAAATATTCTTTTCTAGGAACGTAAAATAAAATATCGGCAATTGAAAATTGAACACTAAATATGGCTTTCTTGGCAAGCATGAGAACTGTCATGACGTCAGTTTATCGACGCCAAAATGAGCATATACAAAAATGTCGTTATCTTTTTCGGCGTACATAATATTAACATTTGTTAAAAAGATACAAATAGATGTTGTTAAGTTACATGTCGATTCCAACGGTATTTATACAACTAAATTTGCTATAGAACATTGTTGCACTTCTTTATATATTCCTATTTCTATGGTTGTTATAGTTTTACTGCGCTTAAATATCAAAGTTACTTTTTTTGGCATGAAAACAACAAAAGCTAAGTAGTCCGTCTATATTTCATTAATCTAATAAATAAAAATGAATCGCATTTTTTCAGGGATTAAGACACCTACACTCTATGCTATAAATATACTCATAATAAACAATACATAAATTATGAATATCGCTGGACAAGTTACACTAATTAAATCTAACCCCAAAGTAAGCAAATTATATGCTTGTGTTATGGGTATTCTAATAGATATAAATACTTAATGGATATCAGAATAAATGGAATAAACCGGGTCGAATAAGAATACGATTAAAAAAATTAATCTTGAGACATAATTGTTGTATTATTACATAAATTACCATGACAAAGACTCTACTAATTTCCAATAATTAGATAATAAGCTACTATACCTCCGTGACACTTGACTTACACTAGCCGACCCGGCAAACATCGTACCGCTTGATATAATAACAGCTCCTATTAGTTTGATTGAAAGGAAATAAAGTGAAGTTTTTCCCCTTTTCCCTGAAATTTTCCTAGTTTTTCTATTGATACGAATCTTCTCTTGACAGTAACTAATACAACTAAAAAATATTAAGCAAAATTGGTCTATCCGTTCTGTCGTTATGCGGTGACTAAGGGCAAATGGGGATTTATTTTTATACAGATACTAGCCAAACTGGCGAACTTCGTATCGCTTGACATTAACAGCTACTAACAGTTAGTATTGATTAACGAGTTGTTTTTTCCATTTTCCTGTTAACTTTCCAGATTTTTGTTTTTTTTAATAAGAACCTTCTGCCGACAATAACTAATATAACCAAAAATAACAAGCAAAATTGGTCCATCCTTTCAGGTGTGGTACGATGAACATGTGAAATGAGGATTCATTTATATACAGATGTATGTAGATGAGGAACCTTGAATTCAAAATAATGGTCTCTTATCTGGAGGCACGTGAGTGTCCTCGCTAAAAAGAGCAAAACAAATCGCAACCTGCGTCATTTTTTTAAACTCTCGTACATAATTTGAGTTTATATTAGACTTAAGCAAAGTTTCCCAGATAAAGCAACAGCGGAGTGACAATCAAACTACACAATAGGATTCAGACTAGTTTAATACCGACTTTATACATTTTAAATAGTCTTATTCTACTCGCCACCTATCCTATATTAAATATTACAATACAATATATCAGAAAACTTTTAATTTTAAAAACTAAAGTTTAAATTTCATAGCTCTTATATTTTAGATATTTACTAGCCCGCCCCGGCTTCGCACGGTTATGAAATATACTTACATATAAACCTTCCTCTTCAATCACTTTATCTTTTAAAAGAAACCGCATCAAAATCCGTTGCGTAGGTTTAAATATTTAAGCATACAAAGGGACAGGGTAAGCGACTACTTTTCATACTATGTAGTGATAATCAATTGTCATTCATATATACACATATTTTTTTATTTTTATTTATTTAAAGTACTAAACTATTACTAGATATTTTAGATATTTTTTAAATTGATTTTTCATTTTTTATTTAATCATACTAATATTATAAAGAGGAAAACTTTGTTTGTTTGTTTGGTTGTAATGAATAGGCTCAAAAACTACTGGACCGATTTTAAAAATTCTTTCACCATTCGAAAGCTACATTATCCACGAGTGATTTAGGCTTTAATTCATCCAAATCGGTATAGTAGAAGCCAAGTTACGCAGGCGAAGCTGCGTGAAACTGCTAGTTATTTATATTTTCAATTGTCATACATATATGCACATATTGATGTTTAATTATTATGAAATGTTTTGTGAAACCGGGTCTTTGGAGATTGCTAATACTTAACCTGAGTCCGGATGATCCTTTGTTTAATTAATCGATTACAAAGCCGTATTTAACGATAGCTTGAAAAACTACACTTAATTTAATCGTGAGACCCATATTACGATATCGTTCAATGACCGACTTTAAGTTTTTTAAATGATCGTCTTAGGTCGCCCCGGTCACACAAATGTCATTCAAAGATACCTACCACCTATTGTACCGGGTACTTTAATGTCTTTAATTTTCGAAAATTTTCCGGTATACAAGACAATATAAATGGTTTACGACAATATACGAATGTACCCAGGTGTGTTGTGATAGCAGTACAAGGCTGGGAATCACTCGTAAGTGACACTTACTATGATTTTTTAAATTCATTTTTATAAATGCTTTTTCCCCACTTAAAGCGAAAAAAAATCTCTTGAGAGTTCTCAACTTGCAAACGTCGTGCAAGCTCCCTACTATCTAATGTCCTTTTCTGCAAAAATACAGGATAACATTGCTTCCCTTCGTATACCTGACACAAAACGATCCCGTAGATTTTCATCCAGGGTTTCTTTAAAGTTGCAAGTAGTCGCCAGGTCTTTCAAATTATGCGAATATTCCTCTCCTGTATAGGTATTTTTATATGCAAATATTGTCCTGATCGCTGAGGTTCGAAATGGGAAGTCACTAACTGCAGTAACTTCTCAAAGGTTTTTTTTCTGGGTGCACAGGAGAACAAATATCATATACATGAGAACGTTGGCCCCCACTACTGTAAATAACAATGGCACTCGTAATTCATTATTTATTTCGTTTAACAAAATAAACTGTTCGACTTGTCGCACATGCTGTTGATATAGACCAGGACATAGTGGCGCATTCGTTTGCAAAATTGTTGTAATTCACATTTTTTTTTAAAAAGTCCGGGAGGTATCCCTGATTATAGAAGTGTAAGATGACACTTGATATCTTTTGATGTTTTTGTTTAAACAACGAAAAATTAGATAAGCAAGAAGAATGCATTTTTTTATATATTCTTTACAATATTTTGAATGAAAAAAGTCCTTACACACATTCTCGTATCTCAAACCCATTAATTGTTATGAAGTTTTTTAAAATTGAAAATCACCAAATATTATGATTTTCTCGAATTAAATAATATACCATAAAAATTGAAATGCTATAATTTTTCATTTTTTTATCAAATATTTAAACTATACTAAAAAAAGTAACTTAAGTAAGTTTAATTTTTTTTATTTTGTTATATTTTTATTTACGTTATAACAATACGCTTCCTACGCGCATGAGAGAAGTTTTGAGAGAGAAGTATTTTTATCTCACTCCCAACCCTATGTACCTATAAGATGAGTGAGAGAAAGACCGATGACACGCTTGAAACATGTTTTGCTGTTTTTTAGCAATAATACCTTAAAAAAAATTATTACTATTTCTAATATTAGCCTATTGAATTTTCCTTTTTTTATTTATTGACTTGCATAAAACATCTTAAAAATTAATAAAAATCTCATTACACAAAATTATTAATTGGATTTACCATCAAAATAACTTCTAGAAAATATTCGGGCAAATGAAATTCTGACATTTGAATATAATATGGCATATATTCTTCGGGAAAACAATAGACAACCGTTTAATTCATGTACCGATGCTATATTGAATAATCTTATTCCAAAGTTAGAGAAAGAAAAGAAAGGGTGTGAAGAGCTACCTAAGCATTTTTAAAAGTGTATGTTCACGCCCATATGCATCCCCGAAGAAATAGGCAGAGGCACAACCAGGGCACACACAACTAGCCCAAGACACTAATGCCCGATTTCACCAAGAGCCCCTATACTTTAGGGGACCTTTTAACGTTACTTACGGGACTGTTTCAATATAAAACCGTCCCCTAAAACACGTTAAAAGGTCCCCTAAATATAGGGGCTCTTGGTGAAATCGGGCATAAGTCCCACAATGTGATAGGTGGCAAGCCTATCGCCAACCGGTCTCATATCCAATCCCGAGCAACGTTTATTGTTATTAGAAAATTGGAAAAACCCAATTTCCAATTTCAGTCAAGTCAAACAACTGAACCGCTAGACCACAGCGGCGATGGGATATGCGTTTGTTACCCATTTATACGGACTAGGCGATATTTTACATGAAAATATTATTGGTGCGAAATTAAATAACTGTGGCCACTGTTTTGCCATTCAGCTTTAGATGACACCAGTTCTCCAGTAATCAAAACTCAGAACTAAGTCGAAATTCGATATCCTCCGAAACGACCCATGGTGATGGTGTGCAGGCGGTATATGGGTTATATAATAAATAAATATTCCTGGACAAGTTACACAAATTGAAACTAACCCCAAAGTAAGCAAATTATATGCTTGTGTTATGGGTGTAACGATACCAACACATAGAAATACTTAAATAGATACCAGAATAAATTTAATAAACACCCAGACCCGGAAATGCCGACATCTAAATGTTCATCACACAAATGCCTGCCCCCGTCGGAAATCAAACCCGAGCAATAAATAATAAGTATTCCTGACTTAAGCTCTAAGCTTATCTTCAGGGCTCGATGACAGTAAAAACTTTCGGTTAGCAACACGATATACGTACCTACAAGCGTATACGGAAATAATATATAGGTACACGCGCACATTCGTTATCGTTTTGACGGACGCATTAAAACTAAAAATAGGTTTATGCACAAAAAAAGCTTCGATAAAAATTGAATTGTACTCACAAATGATGAATTACCAGTTAATAAAAATTTGTTAACATCCTCGTAACTCATTTAAGACCATATTTTTATTGACATCGAAATTTTTCACCAAATTATGCAAATTTGTGTGAAAATTACATACAATAACATAACTTTTCTTGAAAAAATAATATTTCCCATAGCCATTTTCGTATTATGTTACCAAGCAGTCGGTATACCGCAAAATTTGTTTTAATATTCACAAAATAATTAGATAATAGTAGTAATGAGAGATAAATAACAAAAAATCTAAAACTCATAACATCACCCTATGCCACAAACTATATTATATGTAGTTTATAGGAATATATAACATTATATAGAAAGTCGCTATTTTATGGGCGGGATCTAACGACAGATGTTCGAATCTATCGGTGAACCTACCTTCTAGAACACTGATGACTATATAGGCACAGGAATATGTAAAGCGATAGCACTATTGATGGAGAGCTGCTACACAGTTTACTAGGTGTTAGTAAATGAATATGTGGCTAAGTATATTTAGTAATAAGTATTTACTTGTCCCCTTAATAATAAAACTTAAGCGCCCGTTTATCTGGCGTGTACTGTCGTTTTTCGTTAGCAAAAGTGGAGATATACAACAGACCAACAGGCGCGTAAGTTTTATAAGTAAAGGGGTTCAAAAATGAAGTTAGACATCAGATCAACGGGCGCGTAAATTTTTTATGTAAAGAGGTTCAAAAATAAAGTTAAATATCAGATCAAAAAGCGCGTAAGTTTTATAAGTAAAGGGGTTAGTATATAAATGTCGGGAATAAATTAATAACTAACGAAGTCCCTTTTATATTAATATAGTTGAATTTAAAATTAGAAAATAAGTTTCTATGAGTCAAAAAAAAGTTATGAAATTTTATTACGTAATTAAATTCATATTAAATTTTAATTTAAAATTAAAAAAAACTTATATTTCATAATAATTTGAGTATTCCTCATTTCTGTTAAATACAAGTACTTTTTAAAGCAATTGAAACCCAATAAATTGCGTTTTTAACGATATTCTTTTTTCTTATGTATAATTTTTTTGGTTAAGGATTAGCAATAAGTTTATGGAAACATATTTTAAACAACGCATTATTTTAAAGTGCTATTAATAACCTTAAAAAGTGTTATAGTGAGTTAACCTTAAAAGAAAAAAAGGGGAAAACTTGTCATAGATTAATTTTCTGTATGTAGCGCACGCGACGCTACCTCCAAAAGGAATGTTTTGGGGCGCCCATTAGCATCACAATGAAGATTCTGATCATGATAATCTGATACTTTTTTAAAATAGTACCTATGTGACACTCCGTGCCACAATTAGAAGAAAACAAGCAGACGGATTTCCTGATGGTAAGATATTCACGCCGATTAACGACACCAAAGGTGATAATGGTGCGTTGCCAACCTGATGCCGGGATATAAGGCCTCAAGCAAAAGTAAGCTTACCGGCTACCTTACCCTCTGAACCGAAACACGCACTGACGTTATGGTGGCAGGAATAGGTAAGGCGGTGGTAAAATCCGTCGCTGCGAAACTCTACCACCTAGTTGGATATCATGGTGCTAGTGACGGTAAGCCTATGATCGCCTTTTACGAGCTGTCTAGCAGAGAGGTAGATGGTCTATTCTGCAAAGGTTATTTGATACCAAGGAAGTTAATAAAAACTTATTAAAAAATGAAATCCCATTGAAATCATTTTTATGAAAAACGTTATTAAGATGAGACCATACCTATTGCACACACTGTGAAAAGGTTAGATATCATGTAGGTAGAGTTAAGATTCTCATTGTAAACCTCATGTTAAAGTGTATTTATATTCCTTGTTCTAAACGCTCTTAAATCTAAATATGCATGGTCTGACTTTACAACCTAACTTTAATTCAAATATTCTTGGCAGTTTCGCTAATATCACGTGGACGTAAGCTAAAAAATGTATTCATCGATAAAAAAAACAACTGACGATGTCACAGGTAAAAGCTGATTTAATATTATCGATATAAAAAAAACAGAAATAATAGAGTCAATAATAAAGTTTTTAGCGCACTTAAACTAAATTTATAAAACACACACGAAATTTAACAACTTATATATTTAATTTTAATCTCACCTGATCTTTTAACAAGAAATTTAAGCCCGTTTCCTACTAAGGGCAAGGGTGTCGGCCCTTTCACATTATATCCTTTGCTGTGCCAAATCAGCGATAACCATGAAAATAATAATACTAATAATACAACACTCAGTAAAAGAAAACCTATCATGTTTTTTTTACATTAAATACCTACGACGTAGTTTATTTATTATTAATAATTTGAGCACAATAAATACTTTTCAAGAATCGCGTCTAACATATGCCGTGGTAAATTTAAAACTGAATGGCGCTGAATATGTTAAGAGGTGAGCGTTAAATATATGATTGTTGTTTTTGTTGTTCTAGGCATTTATCCGATAGTAGTAGTAGCGTACGTATAGCTATACGTATAGCTATTTAAGTTTTCATTGTTATTTATGTTTTATTAACCGACTTCAAAAAAATGAGGAGGTTTTCAATTCGGCCGGTATTTTTCATTTTTTTATTTATGTACACCGATTTTACGGAGGTTTCTAAACTGATTTACGTACCTGATTCTTGTTTTGTTTGATGCGGAATAGTTTCAAATTGGTCTTATAAAAATAATTCAGGTAGGCCCATCAGTTTTTACTTTTATGAGCATTTTTTATCTACTTTCACCTATCTCGATGTTTTTTTATTAAATTAAATCAAATCTCGCAGTAAATTTTATGAAATTATATATAATATTAATACTTAATAATATTATACCTATCTTTATAACATGTTGATAAATGCACGATATTCCGTATTTTATTATATTATTTATAGCCTTATACCATGTTATAAGGATATTTACTTATAATATTATTAAATTAAATCACATCAACAATAAACTAAAAAGTATTAAATAAAAATAAACTATATTAAAAAAAAACAACTTCAAAGCTTAAAAGTAATTTCAGATTTGAAGTCTACACCGACTTCACGTACTTAACTATTTTTATTTATTTAAATTTTTTGGCTAGGTAAAAGGTATATTGATTAATAATATAGTTATCGCATGCAAAATTAGCAAGGAATACTAATCCACCAGATAAATAGTGCAGAGCTAATATCAATCTTAAATCAATTTATTTATTTATACTTCACTGTACACACATAAAATACTGTGAGTACCAAAGATGAACTAATGGTATATTAATTTCCTCCTAATCCTAGTCAACCTTCAGGCTAACAGAGCTCAAGTATGAACGTACCACAGAAAAAAAAAAAC
Organism: Calephelis nemesis; assembly: GCA_002245505.1. Lineage (NCBI taxonomy): Eukaryota > Metazoa > Arthropoda > Insecta > Lepidoptera > Riodinidae > Calephelis > Calephelis nemesis. Next base: position 9,446 of record NJDD01003693.1, on the reverse strand, counting down.
ACAGAATAAAATACACCAATATAAATTTTATGGATATTTGGCATTTCATGTTTATTACACAAAACACCACATATAAATAAGGTACTTAATACATACATACATAAATACGAAACTGCATAATATATAAAATAATCGTAAAAATACCTTAATAACATTATTATAAATACAGTGAGAGGGTTAAATGGGTCGTTACCAACAAAACCACTGGTGGTAGAGTGCGGTGCTGCAACTTGTCCGAGTAGGGATTCAACCCTCGTGAACTTAGCATGCAAAACTCTTGAAAATTAGTTTTTTTTATCGTAATGGGTTTAAAATCGTTTGTACCTGATTGTACCAACTTTTTTTTCGTTTGTACCTCAATAGTTCTAGGGGGCCCAAAAGGGCCAACCATGCAAAACTCTTGAAAATCTGTTTTTATTATAGGAGTGGGTTTCAAATCGTTTGTACCTGATTGTACCAACTTTATTTTCGTTTGTACCTCAATAGTTCAAGGGGGCCCAATAGGGGCCCCCATGCCTAATTCTTGAAAATCATTTTTTTTATCGGAATGTGTTTAGAATCGTTTGTACCTGATTGTACCAACTTCAGTTAAATTTTACCTCAACAGTTGAAGGGGGCCAAACAGGGCCCCCCATTCTTAGTTCTTAAAATCCGTTTTTTTAATCGGAATCGGTTAAAAAATGTTTGTACCTTATTAAATCAACATTTTTTTCGTTTGTACCTCAATAGTTGAAGGGGGCCAACCACGCAAAATTCTTGAAAATCAATTTTTTAATCAAAGTCACTTTAAAATCGTATGTATCTAATAGTTTAAATTTAAATCTCAATAGTTAAAGGCCCAAACAGGGCCATGTTGAATTCTTGAAATTGTCGAAGTGAATGAAAACTCCGATTTAGGTCTACCTAAAGATATTCTATTTCAATTCAAGGTTTGTACCACAATGGTGAAAATGTGAGTGCAAATCATAGTTTAGGTCTCCCTCCCGTAAGACGATTCGCCCAAATTTGTCAAAATAAATGACCAGTGGGACCAAAATCATGTTTATTGGTTTTTGAAATTTTCGAGGTTTATACCTTGGTCAAATAGATGCATGCTATTAACTGAGTGAGTGAAAACCCTAGTCTAGGTCTCCCGTAAGGCAATCCAAGCAAATTCGTCGTTTGTACCTCGAAGGAATGGCGACTGATTGATTGAAAATTTTGATTTGATTGATTTGATTGATTAAAAAATTGATTTTCAAGAATTTTGCGTGGGGGCCCTGGTTGGCCCCCTTCAACTATTGAGGTACAAACGAAAAAAATGTTGATTTAATAAGGTACAAACAATTTTTAACCGATTCCGATTAAAAAAAAACGGATTTTAAGAACTAAGAATGGGGGGCCCTATTGGGCCCCCTTCAACTGTTGAGGTAAAATTTAACTGAAGTTGGTACAATCAGGTACAAACGATTCTAAACACATTCCGATAAAAAAAATGATTTTCAAGAATTAGGCATGGGGGCCCCTATTGGGCCCCCTTGAACTATTGAGGTACAAACGAAAATAAAGTTGGTACAATCAGGTACAAACGATTTGAAACCCATTCCTGTAATAAAAACAGATTTTCAAGAGTTTTGCATGGGGGGCCCAAAAGAGCCCCCTAGAACTATTGAGGTACAAACGAAAAAAAAGTTGGTACAATCAGGTACGAACGATTTTAAACCCATTACGATAAAAAAAACTAATTTTCAAGAGTTTTGCATGCTAAGTTCACGAGGGTAGGGATTCAACACCTTTCCTTTTCCTGTCACCATGACAACGTCATGTTCCGGTCCGGCGGGTAGGGTAGCCGATAGATTTGCACAATTGGCAGCAGCGTCAAGACAGCGTCGCACCTACAACATTAATGGTGTCTATAGGCCAAGATTATCCTGATCACCAAGAGAGTCATGTGTTTGATCTATATTTTATCCAATCTTTTGCCTTAAGAAAAAAAAAATAACGAACCCTTCATTAATAAAATAAATATCATACCTATACATAAATATTAAAGTGAGTACGATAGATATTTCTATCAAGATTAATGATTTATTCTTAGAAACATTAACAATAAAGACTTTAATGATCAATTTATTATCATGTTTTGCTTGATCGAGTAGGTACAATGTGAGGTCAAGAAGTCATCGGAACGTCGCGGACGTGGTAAAATTATTCATTCAGCTAGTAAGTTTAGCGAGTCATTGTTCTCTTTAATTTTACTAAAACTAGCAGCCCGCCCTTCCTTCTCACGGGTATAAAATTTACATGTAAACATTCCTCTTCAATCACTTTATCTATTTAAACAAACCTCATCAAAATCCGTTGCGTAGTTTTAAATATTTAAGCATAGATAGGGACATAGGCACAGAGGAAGCGACTTTGTTTTATACTATAACCGCCTTGTTGGTCGAGTGGCTAGCGTATACGTCTAACTACATTGACTTAAAGCGAGGCTCGGGTTCGATTCCCGACGGGGGCAGACATTTGTGTGGTGAACATTTAGATGTCTGCATTTCCGGGTCTGGGTGTTTATGAATTTTATTCTGGTATATATTTAAGTATTTCTATGAATTAATATCGTTGACTAACACCCACAACACAAGCATATAATTTGCTTACTTTGGGGTTAGATTCAATTTGTGTAAGTTGTCAAGGGATAAAAAAAAATTAGTGATCAGTTTAAACGTCTCATAGACTATCCAAGTTGTCATCGAGCGAACAAGTCAAGGAACTAGCCACTGTGGAGCATACTACAAAAACAATACTTTCGAATATCGTGCTGCAATAATATAAAATCTTTATCTCACAATGGAGCTCTTACAATTTTAAAAGCATTGAAAAATTATAGCCTCAATATATTAAGCATTGTGCGAATGGGTCATGAACTAGGTATTACCTCATATGGAAACAGGTTGGCATTTGATAAGACATGTGCATGTACAACATATGAAAATTACAGCCTTATAAGTTCAAGTTCGTTAAAATGACATTTTTGAAGTTTTTAATATTTTAAATGATAGCTTTACTTACCTTAATTTTTTTTAACGATAATAAACGATATAACTGAGAGGCCGCTGCCAGAAGGGCACTTTTATGATCAAAAGGTAGTAAATTAATCCATACTAATGTAATTAATAAATGCGGTCTAAAAACTAAACTAAAGTCTGTCTGTTGCTTCGTCACGGAGAAACCGCTAAACCGATTGTTATGAAATTTGAATATACATATCGGTAAAAACCCGAGTTTCAACATAGGCTACGTTTTTTTATAAACCAACCGCCTTTGGGAGTTTTTTTATCGAAGTCCGAGCCATAAGTTTTGTAGTTTAGGAATTACATACATAAAAACTCCTTACTACTAAATACTACTAACTCCTATACTAAGACTCCTTATATAAAGTAACCAAGTAATTTGAATTCCGGAATATTGATAAACTTTTGAACGTACAGGTCCTGACATAAATATCACGCCAAGTGAATATACATATATTGTATGTCTACCCTGCCTAGTGTATGTCTACCCTGGTAGGTAGAGGGTAACGAATGCCGAGTGAATGAAGTTCGCCATGTCGGCTAGTTTAATACAGATTACAGTAGAGTACCAGTTTGGAACATAGCCATATAGACTCTATTCATAACCTTTTTTTTATGTTATAGGAAGGCAAACAAGCAGACGGATTTCCTGTTGGTAAGAAATTCACGCCGTCTAGAGACACCAAAGGCGGTAATGGTGCATTGCCAACCTGAGGCCGGGATGTTAAGCCTCGAGCAAAAGTAAGTTTACCGGCTACCTTATTCTCCTAACAGTAACACGTCAACGACAAGCAGTGACGTTATGACGACAGGAATAGGTATAGCAGTTGTACCAATCAGGGCGAGTAGCTGCGAAACTTTACCAGATGTCACAGTGTTAGTGACGGTAAGCCTATATATATCGCCTTTTACGAGCTGCCTGGCACGAAGGCAGATGGTCTATTCTGCAAAGGAGCCCGGACCTAAACGGAAATATTTCCGCACGGAGATGCCTTTTATAGTTCAGTATAGAGTTAAACTCCACATCACCGCAAACTGGAGCGCCTGCGGTGCAGTGCAGCCGAGCCCTAGACACCACAGGTATGCATTTGTGACTTTGTCTTATGCCAGGGAGTGAGTTTGCTTCTGGACGCGATAATGGCAAAAACTGTCATTGTAGCACCAGGAATAGCGAAGGCGGTGGATCTTTGCCCAGGGGGGTTACCATGTTACGCGATACCAGGCAGGAAGGCAATCATAGTGGAGCGCACTTTACAACATAAATTTGATTTGTATTGCTAAGATTACAAAATAAGGGCAGCAAACCATGGAAACTTACTTAAATTATCGGTTCGAATTAAGGCCCCATACTCAGTCAGCCAGAAGAGCCAATCACCGCGTTCCCCCGTTCCATGATTACTATGAACAATGGCGCTCTAAAGTAAACGTCTTAAGCGACAAATCACTATTTTTGACACTATAAAAGTAATTTGAAAAAAAGTATAAAAACTGAAACACTTATCTTTTAGGTATAGTAGTACTTACCTATCTATGTTTACGTTAAATTTGGTGTCAATATTTTCATATTTGAAGTAGACATTTGCATTTTGCTTTTAAAAAAGGGTTAACTTTTTGATTGTTTTCCATCGAGCAAAGTGAAATGAATCGTGTTTTGGAAACACTGGTCTAGTAAAGCATATTCATGTTAATCTTGTGTATTTTTGTCAGCAAGATCCATGATTGCTTTGTATGAAAAAAACAGTAAACTGCTGACATATTTTAGCGTATATGGCTTCTTAAAACTCACTTTCAAGCAAACTCTGCATTCCGGCCTAAACTGATACCCAACATTGGCATTGTTACAACAGAAAAATGGATAAGTACGAGTTCGATTCTTGCAAAAGTAACCTTGTGAAATATAAAAACGACGTGCTTGATTGCGTGTGTAGCTGAAGGTATAAGTATCGTATACCTAATTGCGTCATGAAAACAGGTTATGTTTTGATTAATTTATGTAAAAATTTACTTGATTTGGACAACAACAAGTTGTTTAACGGCTGCTACTTATAACCTATATACAGATAAAGATACTTAGGCCTTCTAGAGTTTTGTTGCTAAGATATTTTTGTTTATTATAGAACAACTAGCAGTTTCACGCAGCTACGCCAGCGTAACTTGGCTTCTACTGCACCGGTTTTGATGAAACAAAGCCTATGTAACTCAGGGATACTGTAACATTGTAAAGATGAAAGAATTTTTGAAATCGGTCAAGTAGTTTCGGAGCCTATTCATTTCAAACAAAGAAACAAAAAATCAAACCTTTCCTCTTTATAATATTAGTATAGACTATAGATAACAGCGGTTACCTGGCTGATCTAAAATAGCGATCTTTTAACTTAATTAATATTGGGTGTTAATGAATGTTAAAATTTGGACCTACGCGGATTTAACACATACCTACTTATGGTTTGGAAAGATAGGTAGTCCGTCATGTCCAAAAAAATCCAGGCCCTGTGCAGAAAGTGTGTATACCAAGATTTTCAATATTACAATTATAGCATATAGGTATGATAGGTGGTTTTTTAATATCAATGGCTAACATACAAATATTGCTATAACATTTTTGTAGGATAAACAGTACCTACTTTTTTATTTTTAAAGAAAATGGCGGGCAATCACTCATAAGTCATGACAACAAACAAAAAATAAGTTGACAATAATAACAAAAAGTAATAATAATAAGTAGGTACCTATAAGTTATCTTTTATTAAAAACATCACGTGTAACCTTGACCTGCAACCACGCACTGTTAACCGGCGTAGCGGGTTATGTTATGCCTATAATTTGTTTTAAATTTTTTGTAGGATGTTATAACATAAGTTAATATTGCTTGAAATACGTTTATTATTTTTGTAACAATCATCAGGCGTGAAACGCAGCTAATACTGATAGGTACTCTTGCTTCTAAAACATTGATTCAGCAATATCCACATATTATAATAATCACTAATATTTAAAAAAATGGGGTAATCATTTCATGCGCCGGGCCTGGGTCGTAGGTATGTGACGGACCTACTTTTTTTTCTAGTACTAAATATATTTTTTATTCAATAGCAGCTATCGTTTCCAGATTGTATCAATCTCAAATTTTCCATCAATCTATATAATGGATAAAAATCAATTGTTGTTCGTTAGTCTAGCTAAAACTCGAGAAGGGCTCAACCGTTTTCGCTAATTTTGGTTCTGAATTATTTGTTAAAGTCCATGGAATGATTGAAACATAAGAAAAAGAGAAAATACAAACTGAACCTGTGGAACGATGTTCGCTGGGACAACTAGTATAACATAAAAGGACGAATACAAAGGAACATGTTAAGTAAGTATGTAACAACTAGTCTAAAACAACAAAAATATTATTGTTTCGTCCTTTGGTTTTAAGGGCTATTCTCTGCAGTAGACTTGAGAAGTAGATAATATTCAAGAAGTCTCAAAGAAACCAAAACCAAGAAAAAAGTCAAAAGAAATTTTAGAAGTTCCTATAACCACCAGTTAGTGAAAAGCCCGGTGAAGTTGTAAAAACCGCGAGGTTGGCAACACATTAGTCATTCCAAAAAAAAATGATAACTTTAAAATTAAGTTAAAAATTCTACCCTTAAGAAAAACTTACAATTTGTCACTCCGAAATTACAAGTTAAATAAATTCTTGTACCTAAATAAAACTGTAGAGATATTATAACGATATTATCCCACCAAAAATAATTTGACCTATTAAAAGTAATTGTATCACATCATAAGGTACATACCTACTAACACGTAGTGATTATATTATACTCTTTGCCTACTAATAATTTGTATTGAAAGAGCTCCTCATTTATCCTTATTTTTTCAGTTTGGACATCAATCGTTAATTCTAACCGACCATAGACCGGAGACCCACCACATACCTACCTACCTACGCATTACGCATCCGACCTCCGCTTCGAGCAGACGCCTGGTAAATACAACGTTTCACAGCCTTTGTCAAGGCTGTTGTATCTTGCCACTGCCGAAGTGTGTCTTTTGTTTTATTCACTTGTATTTCAATTATCGATAAAATGTTGACATCACTATGCAGCGATATATCAATATGTATTAATGTATAGTCAAACTGGCGTCATTTGATAGTTTCAGACCCACTAGAGATACTATAGCTTTCTCTTTCAAGCAAATGACATTTTGTTCTTATTAAAAAGAGAAAAAAACTTTTCCGTAAGTTTTGATTAAATGTGATCCATCTAGGGGATACTTTATCTGAGCCTAGATGGATCACATTTAATCAAAACTGATCTGAACTGAAAACAAATCGCTGCAGAAAGCATTATTTCTTTATACATTTTATTGGGGAGACATAAAACTAACATTTTACTTATTATGTTATATCAAGTGGGTGATAATAATTTTTTGAATAACCTTTTCGTGCTACAAAATCTACTTAATAAATTTTAATACGATTGGGTAGGTTTGAATTTTGTACTACCGAACAACTTAAAACTTAGGTACTTAATTCCGAAAGCGCAAGGGAGTTAGTGTTTTTCCTAATTTTTCTACAATCATGTAAAGTCTGCGTAACGGATTGCGTTACATTTCTTAGCTCTTGAAAACACACAAAACATTTTTCTCGACTATGTAAATGGTAAGCAGCTTTTTTCAAGTATTTCTATGCACATCATTTAACTGCAGAAAAAGTAGTTTTATACATTTAAATGAATTTTTAAACATGTAGTCATACAAATCTAAATTTTCAGTAGGTAATGTCGTATTTGAAACAAAAAAAACCGGGAGCAAAATCAGTCAATTCGTTTAAAAGTTATGTGCATGTATGACTGTCTAAATCCAGGCCCCGACTTTCACTGAATTCACTATGACAAAATTTGGTTGACGGGTTCTCTATGATCCGTCAAAGGTTGAAGGCTACTTTATATTCCTGTTCCTTAATGTCTTTCTGTGGGTAAGTGTGGAAAAAGATGAAGTTAAAGCTTGGCGTTAAATTCATTAACACGTTATCCGATTTTATATATTCTTTTGTTAAGGTATACTTTAGAAATTGTCCAGCAAGTCCTTAAGTTGCCTTCTGGACTCTGTCGTAAATCCTAAATCTTGAAAGTACTTAAAGATCAGAAATCAAACATGGGCTGCCTACTTTATTTAAAAAAATAATATTAAGTAGTGTTTCAGGGTCAAATTGGAAATCAGAATCATCATGTAATATGTAATTGTAGGTACTTTAGAACACAGTATCAGCGGATTATTGACATTTAGTAACAAATAAATTCAACAAATCCATTTAAACATTTTATCGTTTACTAATAACTATTGTTAATAATTCGCTAGTATTGTCAATTCGAGTTACTAAATTTTATCAAAATCGGTTCAATAGTTTTGGAGTTTAAGATTATATTTTGCTAGACGAATTTTTTTAATTGACTAGCCAACATATCAGGTTTTTACGTCTAGAGGAAACGTCTTGAAATAATATCGGGATAATATAAACAATTCCGTTTTTTAACTTGATACCAAATTACGTCATAGTGACTAAATTTGACTGCTCTCGGTTCAGTGTTCAGTGTTCAACGAATGGAACAAAAAACAAAATATTTTCCGACTTTTATTTTTCACATAATTTCAATTACATTTTTATGACATACAAACACATCTTCACGTCAAGTCCCATACGGGGTAGGCAGAAAGTATCGAGTGCCAGACCTCACTATCCTGATAAATCTGTCTGGCTTCTTTCACATTCATCACCCTTTTTATACAAACACGCCGGTTTCGGAGACTCTTGACACCACCACCACTATCCGACCAATATCCGAGTGATCTGATCGTGAAATGTCAACCTTGGTCTTGTCAAATGAGTCTCGTACAAAGCTATAAGCTCTTGGTGACAAGAAATGGAGTGTTAAAGCAAATTTTTTCAACTCATCTGGATATTCTTTGGCCAAAGAACCACCCTGCAACTTAAATAAATATCGTGATACAACTTGATTTTTGGTATAGACAGTATTTTTCAAAATTGAGACATGTTCATCTTCCATTTTTTGATATAGTATTTGGATGATTGTTTCTAAATTTTCATTTTTCTTCATAAGTCGTTATATATATTGTCCTTAACAAAAAAATAATGCAACAAAAAAATTAACTTATTTCACTGAATTTATCTATTGCCATTTTTATCATATTTTGTAATTAAAAAGTTTTGTATCTTTATCATAATCATTTTAAAAGATATTGGGTTATTAATTCACATACCGGTTGGCAAGATATTGGCAGTTTTTGAAATATTGTTGGCACTGCATGTGAATGCAATACCCTACGTTCAGATCCTTCCCGAAAACAAGATTCTTCAAAATGCCTCATATCCATACATACATCCTC
>NJDD01003692.1:150062-162172 GCA_002245505.1 Calephelis nemesis | reverse complement strand
AAAAAAATTATAAATTGCGCGTTGCGCGAGTTGCAATCACGAACGGCTTAGCCGTATAAATAAAAATTAAAATAGGTACTAAGTAACACGTGCAAGCAGTCGTTAGGATAGAATTTTATCGAGGACTGTGAAGAAATGCGGCAACGTTTAATTACGACTTACGAGTACCTATTCGAAACGACCGGCGCGGCGTGTTCAATTGACAACGTCGCGTTTTTAACCGACTTTATTTAAAGCGCAAGTGTTCGCAAGTTCAAGTTCAGCAAGTTTCGAATTTATTGCTTTTATTCTGTAAACTACACAATTTTATTCTTATAGTAATAGAGATTTAGGACTAATTTTCAACGGAAATAGAAAAAAGGAAGAGGTTAGAGGTATTTTTGACTCCTATATTTTGTTTACGTCTGTTAATCGATTTCTCTGTCATTTAAGAACCGATTTAAATATAGGTAGGTATAATTGAAAGAACGAAGGTAGGTAGGTCTTTCGATGTGATCCTTTGCCAACAAATCTGGATCTGATGATGGAATCCCTGGGAAATTGATGAAAATAGGTACTTGATTATTTTACGAAAATGATTTAGGTACTTGTTGAAATCGAAGTCGATTAGATACTTGCAGTTTCGTCGGTTAAGTAGGTAGGTAGGTAGGTACCTACTTGCAATTTTACTGCGCTTAAATTTTAGAAGAATGAGTCGGAAGTAATTGTCTATTAGGTAAGTAGGTACCTACTTGTTTTCATGCAAAATCTTAACAGGTACTTAGGTAGGTACCTTTCCATAATTATAAAACACTATTATATAAGTATATAAGCTTGTAAATAGGTAAGTACCTACCTATCTACCTATTGTTGATTACAAACAAATACAAATCATTCAGGTATTATATTTGTAGGTATTTAGGTACTAATATTAGGTATAAATGCGAAAGTCTGCATCTTACGCTTCTATGGCGAAGACGCTGGATCGATTTTAATTAAATTCGCCACGCATAGGTTTATGGTATAGTGGGTACCTACTTAATTAAAGACGAGTTCAAATAAGGTCATCTATTTTTACTTAAATCAAAGACAATATAGGTATATAATCTCTGCTTAAATCAACCTCCAATTAACCACAATGAGGGTCGAAAGTTTAAGTACCTACCTAGGTAGGTATGACAATCATATTCAAACATTAATACCTACCTATAAACCAATAAAGTCATGTGTAAACAGCTAACTGTTAGTTAATAACAAATTAATCAAATATGGCGTTGACGCTGGCTACACGAGGTCCTGAGTTAAATTCCCGAGTCAACAAACACAAAAATGTGATAAATAAATCCCTGGGCAAGTTGACAAATTGAATCTAACCCCAAATTAAGCAAATTATATAAGTATAATTGTGTTATGGGTGTTAGTCAACGATTCTAATACACAGAAATACTTAAATAGATACCTACTAGAATAAATTTAATAAACACCCAGACCCGGAAATGCAGACATCTAAATGTTCATCACATAAATGCCTGCCCCCGTCGGGAATCGAACCCGAGCCTCGCCGTTTATCGGTTCGGTTAGCCACTCGACCAACGAGACGGTCAAAATGATAGGTAGGTACCTATTTCAATTTTTTCAAGAAACGTTGCCCGATATTAGATAAGTGCCTTTTACCTCTAGGGTTACTCTCAAAGCTCGATTCATGCATTACCTATTGGATATTGGAATCGAATATGTCATTTTAGGTAGGTACTCTTGAACACAATGATGGCGAATTATTACCATTTAGTTAATAGTAAATTATTTTATCATATTCATTGAATTAATTTGTAACTAAATGTTAATAATCCGCTAATTCTGTGTTCAAAAGTACCTAAAGTGAAATATTCGATTCCAGTTTCCAATTCGCGTGATAGGTATCGAGATTCAATAGTAACCCTACTGATTGCCGATAAATTAACAACCTATTAAATTGTAGAGCTAGGTAGGTACGTAACTTTCGAGCTAATCCTGCGCACCCTGGTTGCCGCTGCCTCGCCTCTGGGGTTATCTTTGTCTGTGATCTACCGGTCTAGGTATTGGAGTTGACTTCATGAGATCCTGGGTTCAATTCCCAGGTCGGTCAACACAAAGAAAAAGTGTTTTTTCCAACTTTCTAATAAAAAAATGTTGCTCGGTATTAAATATGTGCCCGGTTGGCGATAGGTTAGCCACCTATCACATTGTGGTGTGTCCCTGAGTGTCTTCGGCTAGTCGTGGGTGATCTGGTAGGGATATGGGCGTGAAGATACTAACATTATTATGTACCTATAGGCAGAAATTAAGTAGTACCGCCATGTTAGCCAAGGGGTTAGCATATGCGCCTAAAGCTGTTGACTACCTATGAGGCTCGGGTTCGAATCCCGACGGGGCCAGGAACGTAACTGTAGTTTTTTCACAACTTTTTTATCTTTTTTATTTATTATTAGATAATTAATTATTTAGGTTAAAAAAAATATTTTGTTTAAAAAAGTTTAAAAGATCACCTATTAGGCTCGGGTTCGAATCCCGGCATATAACTGTAGTACACAACTTTTTTATGTATTTTATGTATTATTAGATACTAAAAATTAATTATTTATGTTAAAAAATATTTTGTTTAAAAAAAAATTAAATATATTTATATTGTATTAATATTATTATAAATCTATAGGTATATTCTCATTTCGCGTGCTCATCGCATCACTAAACAATTCCTCAATCAATGTTAACTGTTAAAAACTATTAATGTCAAGCAATATAAAGTTCGCCGGATCGGCTAGTTCACAATAAAATTATGGAATAGCGTAAATTATATGAAAGGTTACTTCACAATGACTAGGAACAGCGCCATCTAATAAATTAACATTGCTTTTATACGGATATAAGACTCAGATCAGACGTATAAATTGTAAAAACCGTCTTAAAAAGACAAATCGATACCCACAGCGACATCTGTTGTCTCAGAAAGGACTTAATTATTGGGTTACAAGTTTTTATACTACATTGTAGGTCTATTATATATATTGTCTTTGAGCATATCAATGCCGGTGGTCCTCAGGAGTCTGCCCTCTTTGCAACTTTGTTTCTCCTACATATTAATGATTAAATAGCTCCTAACATCTTTAGCTATGCTGATAGTAGCACTGTTGTAGAGAGGTATTTGTCCGATGCCAGAGCTTCTGCTGACGAAATCCAACATAGTAGAGAGAATGTTTGAAATGCTAACCTCCAAATTACAAGCGGTGTGGGATTAGGGTGACACGAACCCTGCAAAGTTCAATGCCTCTAAAACTCAAGCGTGTTTCTTCTCCACGAAAAAGAGCCCGATTTATCCATCCATTAAAAATTCTTCATAGATGTACCATTAAATATTGCTGATTATCTGCAAATTTTAGGTACTGAGATTTACGCTTAATTCAATTTCAGAAACATTTGTGTGCATCACCTTAGCTACTTGTGCTTTCTATCAGGCGGATTTCAAATCATTGCACTCATCCTAAAAAAAAAGGATTTGCGCAAATCTTTGTTTCTTCTCAGAGCAACATCAGGGCTTTATAACTAAATAAATCTAATGAATAATGATAAACGCTAGTATAATTGATCTATAGTTTTATGATTTGTAATTTTACACAACTTTATTACAGCAACCAAGCCCCAACTCGTTCGAAACGGCCTCGTGGCAGGCCCGGCCGAAAGAAAATGGATAGTCAACAGGAGACAGGTAACTACCTATTCGCAGGGTGCAAAGCACTAGGTGGGGGGTATCGTATTCGATCGCAGCGCTCATGGTGGCAAAAAATAAAAATAATGTAGGCTCTCATCTGTCATGTCGAAGCAATAATATGTTAAATAATCGCATTATTCCGGTAAACGAAAATGGGTCACAGCAGTTGTTGTGCAGTAAACTGCAAGAATACTGTTAGAAATAGTAAAGTTTTAGTTTTACCGATTTCCAAAAGCTTCTTGTTTAGACGAACAGTGTAAGAAATGGAAGGCAAGTCCAGAGAACAAAGTAAGAATCATCATAATGAATAAACCTACGTTTTTCACCTTACAGAAATGTATTTTTCATATTCACGCAAAGCGTGTCCTTTATTTCTTATATCATATCTTGTTGCCTCACATTCAATTTTTCGTGGAAGTAAAATGCCTAAAACAGCCATGTGCTTACATTTACCACTTTGATTATAAACGCAATCACATTTAACCCTTCTCACAATTTGTGCTGCTTACAACTGAGATCAAATGTATATTTAAAAAAATTAAAAAAAAAGTATCTTCATGCCCAAATCCCCGAAGCGGTAGGCAGAGGCACAACCAGGGTACCCACGACTAGCCGAATACACTGAGTCCCACAATGTGATAGGTGGCAAGCCTATCGACAACCGGGCACATATCCAATCCCGAGCAATGTTTTTTTTTATTAGAAAATTAGAAAAACCCAATTGTCTTTTTGTTGTCTGACCCGAGATTCGAACCCGGGACCTCATACAATCAAGTCCAACACCTTGAATAATCAAAATGATTAATAATTTAAAACGGAGATTAATTGCTTACCTTTAAAGGCGTTTTATAAGGTAATTACCTTATATAGATAGAAGAAGGCGTTACTTTTCGGAAATCCAAACTTAAATTCAAAGTAACAGATGTTTGATTACGCGAGCTTGAAATATTGAAGTCTGTCCTTGTTTTGTGCTTAATTTTTCTTCATCGCCGACATGTCCAGCAGATACCAACAATTTTTCTTTACAAACGGTTTGTGGTTGAAATTTTATATTGTGGGTGATACTCATAAACCCTGTCTTTAAAATAATACTCATTTCGATCTAAAACGACATTTAATTTTTTACTAGCGATACAGAATTAATTATAAATGTTTATTACCATTTTATAAATCATTAAAGTAGTTTTATCTTCTCGTTTAACAGTAAAACTATGACAAATAATAAATAACCAAACTCTGACGTAACCAGAATCAAACAGGCTTCTTGAATTGATTTTGCATGCCACATTTAATTTAAATGCCCAAAAATGATTTCACAACTTTTTGTCCACCCAAATCACAGTAATTTTGATACTTACAACAAACAAATACTTTTTTCAAATACTTTATCCCAGCAATGTCCCCAATCTCAAAACGTTAGAACGGTCAGAGAGCCCACAAAGTTGCGAACGCTAGGTGGCGCTGAAGTCGTGCACATAGCTAATACAAGATTCTTAAATATCTTATGCTATGTGAAGTATTACAAAATGTATAATTGGTGATTTGTAAGAAAACTTGCAAGTTTAATTTTTACGCAAATTATCGTTATACAAAGTTTTTATTTACACCTCTTTATATACTTGATTATGTATTTTGATTATAAATATGTTATCATGTGATATTTCCTATTTGTGACGTCATATTAATACTGTTAAATAATTAAACTGGAAAAGCTTTATTCGCTCTGAACACTAGTGAACTTCTAAACTGAACATTTATTTTAACGTTACATGATGCTTAAATATGATCGTCCGCGTTAATATATACTACTCGTACATTCAAATTTACTGTCGGAAAATTAAAATTTATTTTTTTAATTAAATCAACAAAAAAAAAGTACTTTTTAGCAATGAAGGTATTTTCTTCAATGAAAAATTAGCAGTTTTTAGGGCGTTCTCCAGATCATAACCTTGCACACCGTAAATATTGGTTCTATTAGGATGTTTGTTGAATAGTATATTAATAGAATCACGTAGAATCACGGTATGATAATCATTAGTTTGTTTTCTATTTTCATAAGTATTTTGAACCGTAATTTAAGATGAAGGTACATTTTGTAACTAATTAAAAAAATGCCTCTGTTGTCTAGCGAACCTATGTTAACTTCATGACTTCCCGGATTTGATCCCCAGGTCGGGCAACAAAGAGAAAATGGGTTTTTATCAATTTCATAATACGAACTACGTTGCCTGGGATCGGATGTGTGGCCGGCTGGCGATAGGCTTGCCACCTGTCATATTGTTTGAATTAGTGTCTTCGGCTAGTCATGGGTGCCCTGTGGTTTTCCTACCTCTTAGGAGAAACGAGTGTGACAATACTTTTTCTTCTTTCGGCAATAATATTTTTATTATTTCCGTTAGCTAGAAAACTGTCAAATGTTTATTTTTCATTATGTTTTAAACGATGCCGCATCCTTGAAGAGGTACTGCAGAATTACAACTGATTAAAAATGTTGTTTCGGTAGTTGTTCAATTTGTTAAAATTGGCAGCGGTTTTTTTGGAAACTGAAATATTTCTCTGGCAACATTAGCAGCGCTCTATTAGGGTGCTCTATAGCTCTAAATCTGGTGCGGATTATAGTTGGTACTTTACATCTTTTTTAGCTTCTGTTTCGATTTACTCGTGCAAGACATTAATTGTGTTAAATTTGGACATATTTTTTGATCGTGTTATATTTTCGGGTTCATATGTTACAAGCAAAGTTGTGTCATATACTAAGTAATATGTAATAAAGTGACTTAAATATACAGGTAATTTAATTCCTAATACTTCCGTTACTTTACTATGCATGACTAGTTAAAATTAAATACTAAATAGTATTGCTGCAAATATGATATAGTTCTTTTATTTTTTTCATAAGTTAATAATTTTATGCCGTGCAACAAGGAATGATGAAATGCTTAAATTTTCGTCATTACACTTCTACTTACTATTACATTACTTACTATTTTACATTGTTGCGAAATGGCTAGTCAAAAATACTTTTAAAAGAAAGGATAATATTCAGTCTAAAAAATCATTCAACATACAAACAAAGAGTAAACCGCAGACTATTAAGAGAACTAAATGTTAGAGTAAACCTCGATACTATGAAAAGCGAAAAAAAAAACGTTACGTCAGTTAGACATTTTTGGAAATTTTTTGAGTGATGTTTACATTTTTATTAATTGAATTTATTAAATTTAAAGAGTTTTTTTAATAAAAAAGTTCAGATTTATTCTGTATGCTACAGTTTATTGTGAAATGAATTTACAAGTTAGTTATTTATTACTTACTTTATGTAATGTCTGTTGTACGTGAACATTGAAAATGCCGCGAGGGTATTTACATTTCTCTGTCACCTGTAATGTTTTGCGTACTAAAAGGGCTTGTAGTATAAATTGGAAGAAAACTCTTCAAATACTTTTAAGTCAAAGGTAGTGTCAAAAGTCTTCGAAACCGGCGTGTCTGTATGAAAAGACGTCTGCTTGAATTGTAACATTTGCCACTCTGTCTACCCTCGGAATGACTTGGCTTGAAGAAATCTGTGTGTATACTCTAAAACTCTGAGATCTTAGATAAATAGACCATATCAAGACCAAATTATTATTAGTTGAAATCATTTGAATTGGAAGAGAAAAAGCTGACTAATTTCGGACTAAAATATAAGCAGCTTAGCCACCAGAGGAGTTTATTGGTGTTAATCTGATGGAAAGAAATACACGTTGCCTATAAAAACTAACGTTGTTAATGACGGGTTTTGTATCTTAACAAATGTCGTGGGTGCCCTGGTTGTGCGGGCCTTTGCTTACCTCTTCGGGGATATGGGCGTGAAGATACTAAAACACTCCTAAAACTGACGTTATCGCGTGAGTAACGGGTAACACGGTTGTAATGCAAATTGGACCAGCTTTAATAGGCTAGGGATAGAGGACATAGATATGGCGGCCTCTCAAATACGTCCTGGCAATTAATCTACATGCTGTCCCACATTTT
The DNA here is from genome assembly GCA_002245505.1 of Calephelis nemesis. NCBI lineage: Eukaryota > Metazoa > Arthropoda > Insecta > Lepidoptera > Riodinidae > Calephelis > Calephelis nemesis. The sequence goes on along the minus strand of NJDD01003692.1, from coordinate 154,434 downwards.
TAATTGAAGACTGAGATCAACCTAGGGATATAAAAAGTATAATATTTTTACGTCAGCGTCGTCATCATCGTCGTCGGAGTCGGGCAGCGAGCTGACGCTGCGTCAGCCGCGCCGCTCCAAGCGCACGCGCGCGCGCCCGCCGCCCGCCTTCGTACAGATCGCGCCCGGGGAGACCAGAGCGCGCGGTACCTATATACATACACACACTTTCAACTTGTAAAATACTTGTATACAATATTAATTAAATATAATCATTTTAGAAAATTATATAATTGGTAGGGGTGCTATGGCTTATGTTATTTATTTTATATGCTTTATTTCCGGTAGTATGAGCATTACTTTTGAAAAGAGCAGCAGTAAGGTTTCATATTTTTTTACCTTTGTATAGAATTGTATTTTGTTCTTTTAATTTTTATTTCATAAATCAAGTTTGATTATTTAATCAATAGTTATTTACTTATAATTCTGAAATTAGATACGTTTTACAATGTATTTTTTTCTTAATCTCTAGGTACAAGAGTAATATTTTCAGTATGCTTATTAATTATAAACATTCTTAGCTTTACAAATACCGGAATAAATTTAATAAGCAAAGCGGCCGAAAAACACGGACATCTTTGTTAAGCACACAAATGACTGTCATAGTTTTATCGGCCGATATAAATAAAACCCGATATGCACAGTCCCAAAACTGACCCACAAGTGTCGCTAAGAAAAACATGTGGCTAAGGTTATGATGAAAGCTTTCGTTTTTGCTCATCCATCCTTAAGCACTTGAATTATAGTTGTTTCTACAAAGCAATGATTGTGCCGTGATGTGAACGACACGAAAATTTGTGATATGATGTGAACAAAACTATTTCGCATTGGCGCTCATTTTTAGCGGACAGTTTTGAGGTTCATCTGCGGACTGCGGAATGTGCTTCTTGGGTTTTTGGTATTGAATAACAATACACAAAAAATACCTAATTTTATAATTTAAATATAAAAAGGTAATGATTGAAGGAATGCTTAGCTTAAAACATATTGAACTTCAGCTTAAAAAATACCTAATTTTATAATTTAAATATAAAAAGGTAATGCTTGAAGGAATGCTTAGCTTAAAACATATTGAACTTCAGCTTACTAGACTGCTATCTGAGAAAAAATAATAATGCAGAACTCCGAAATCCAGTGCAGTGTATATGTGCCCTAATAGGCTAAATTCGCTTGGATATTATATTTAAAAAATGCAATGTGTTTCTTTATTTTACAGGAAAAACATTTACTATTAGAAAGAAGCCATACAGTTTAAGAGAAAGAAAACCAAAATTATTACGTAGAAAAACAATAAGATGTAAGTATGTTGACTTTTTTTTGGAATGGAATTCAAACAAACAAATGAATTTTATGTTAGTAAGAAACACGCATTGTCTATAGACACCTAGGTCCATGTTAATAGTTCACTCTCAATATATGTCTTAAGTGTATGTCATGCAAAACACAGTAGCCGTTACCAGCAATTTCGCACATCAGTACTGTCCCGAGCTTAAAATCAGCTTTCACTATGGGTCCTAATGTGGGAATGGAGCTAAATCAGTGAAAGAACAAAAAAATATCCATGCTGCACATCTTACTCAAACTTTATTATTTTCACAAGAATTGTAGAAGAATGTAAGAATTGTATACAAAAATGTTAGTACATTCATGAAGTATTGGCGTTTTCATCTTACTCCCTTACGGGACTAACTCAGAGTCATCAACTAACTTTTAAATTTTAAAAATTCAATTAATTTATCATTAAGTCATGTCTCTGTGAGTGGCCATCGGTCAGCGTCATCTTTGTGTATAGATATGTGTTCTTTTATTTTAGCCCAATCACCATCCACCAGCAGTAGTACGTCAAGTTCAGATTCAGAAGAAGACCTCAATGTTTCTATGAAAAATAAGACCAAGGGCAGGTACGTAGTTTGAAAGTGATAATTAGTTCGACTATGCCTGCATCAAGTGTTCATACTGCAGTCTTATTAAGATATGTAGGCTGTAGATAACTGTAACTAACAGCCAATTTTTAATTGTTTTGTAGAACTAGCAAATTCTCCTAGTATTTGATACTTTGGAAACAGAACAGGGAATATTATAGATAGGCCTTATTTGTGGATTACTTTTTTGTTTTGACGCTTGAAGTAAAGAGTCTTTATTGGCAAATGTAACTATCAGGTGGTAAATTACTGCTTATATACAATGTTTGTGTCGTTTGATAACTTTTAGGTAAATAGAAAGTCTTTAATTTGCAGACAAAAATCAAAATCAATGGAGGACAAGAAGACAGATAGAGCTTTAAGAGACATACAACCCATAGAAGTAGATGGCAGTGTGAGATTTAATTCGGTATGTAAAAGGCATTTGTTTTGGAGATTTCTCTCAGGCTAATGTTAACTTCAGAATATCTGTTTGCTTGTTTTACTTTCAATGTTGTTTAATAAATATTTAATATTTGAATACCACAACGTCGTATATAATTACGGTATAATAAAATATTTTTGTTACAACTTCTAACACACACATTCAGCAAATAAATAATTTGATTTTTTATCTACTATCAAAGTAATATTCAAAAGTGTCTGTTTTGTTCTTTAGGTGGGTGGATTAGAAGAACACATAAAATGTCTCCGTGAAATGGTGTTATTTCCTTTGATGTATCCTGATTTATTTAATAAATTTAAAACCCGACCGGCGAAAGGTGTATTGTTCCACGGCCCTCCTGGCACGGGAAAGACATTATTGGCCCGAGCCTTGGCTAATGAGTGCAGTTTAGTGGGAGGAAGGAAGGTCGCATTCTTTATGAGAAAAGGGGCGGATTGTTTGAAGAAATGGGTTGGAGAAAGTGAGAGACATTTGAAATTATTGTTTCAGCAGGTACTATGGTTTTCGTATTTAAGTTTTTTGTAAATATTTTTTTGGAATGAAACTTCTTTATCTTAGATTTATAGATGATTGATAAAAAGTATACCAAAAACTGTGAAGAAGAGTACTTTATATGGAATTTGGACAATATATAATTTGCTACCACTTTATAGTTTGCCTGTTTATGTTTCATAGTCACTCTTTTTTGTGTAATAGTCTACTAAACTTTGTTTAAATGCTATTTTTTGGACATTTGGAAATTGAATGAAAAAGTTCATACATTGTAGGTATTTTACGTTCACTTTTCGGACAATATCTATTTGTTTTTTTAGCAAATGCAAATTTATGTAACTGCTATTAAAATGGAAATTTTCTCGCCGATTCCGAAACGAAAACATGGAATCCACGTTAGTCACGCCTGTCTCTGGATCACTAAAAGTGACTGTCGAGTTTTTAATATTTTAATAAATATATTTTGAACTTCGAATTAGAATAAAATAGTGATTCCTATTGAAAACAAGCTGACCCGACAGACATCCTGTCGTAACTGTTAACATTGATTTTTATTTCTCTGACACCTAACAAAACAAAAAGGAATTTGCAAAATTGGTCTATCTGTCCCGGCGACCAAGAGTAATGAGCTTTCATTTTAATTATTTAATTAATTAAAGAAAGTCATGCCTTCGAAGTAAAATTCACTAATTATTATTTATAATCTACCATACATTGTTATCTTCTAAATTATATTTATTCTTATACCTTATTCATTCATTTTTTATGTAAGTAAATTGGAGTTGTGTGTTTTTAAGTGATGTTTGTTTATTTTTCTCACAGGCAAATAAGATGAAACCATCAATTATATTCTTTGACGAGATCGACGCTTTGGCTCCGGTGCGTAGTGTGCGACAAGAGCAAGTGCACGCGAGCGTTGTTGGAACTCTGCTGGCTGAAATGGACGGACTTTGTGACAGGTAAATAAATAATAATAACACTTCTATGTACTTGTAATACTAAACACAAAACTGAAAAGAAACTGGACCAAGTCTGTTTTTTTTACATTCACTTAAGCTTGACGATGGTAATAATAGAAAGTAATACCAAGTACGTTATATTAAACAAAAGAAAAACAATTGCATTTTTCACACGTGTTTTTTTATTGGTTTTTGTTAAAACATGTAAATAAGTTCACAGGCAATATCGGATATAATTTAAGAGATTGTTTTTTCGTATACTTATTATAAGTGAAGTGATAGTTGTTCAATTATTACAGTTTTCCACAACTTTATGAGATAAAAAATAAAATCAGGGCTTCCTATTACGATATAAATTTCAGTCCGCTATTCATTCATTCATTCGTTCTTTTAATAATAAGCTTGTATAACCAGGGGTGAAGTGATAGTGATCGGCGCCACGAACCGTCTGGACGCGGTGGACCCCGCGCTGCGGCGGGCGGGACGGTTCGACCGCGAGCTGCACTTCCCACTGC